>LPNX011037216.1:938-27239 GCA_001517045.1 Pseudotsuga menziesii | reverse complement strand
AACTTTCGATTTCCATCACCATTTCCCATAAAAACTATATGGTGCACTAGACGAGATCAAGCTCTGTGATCTTATATTAAGAAATAAAGGATTTCATTAATTTTTGCCTCTAAAGTGTTGCACCCGCACATAAGGTTTTAATTTCAAGCTTTTCTGACTTCAATAATTAATAATAAAAAAAATAATTCATGAAAATTTCAGAATAAATAGTGTTGCACTAGGCCCATATGTCCTTTATATGTCTGCAAGATTTTATCTCAAATGGACATCATTTACCTCATATATTGCTGCACCCGCACAAACATATATGTTAAGATGTGCTGAAAATTTGAAAACCCACTTTCACGGAAACTAATTTTATAATCATTTGCACACACTTTCTCTGCATAAACCCTATATATTATGAAATCTGATTCAATTACCTATCTTTTCTCTTTTTACTTCATCTTGAAATAAGTTAGGGAAGTACCCCTAATTGTCACCTAAAATCATAGTTTTCTGTTTATTTCAGTATTATGTGGCATCTAAAGTGTCCTTAAAGGAGTCCATGATTGTGCATCAGCCCTCAAGGACTCAAAAAGAACTCAATTTGAAAGTCGAAATTTTAAAAGTAATAGATGATTCATAAATTATTGTTAAGCAAGTACGTAACATCATACATCATACATTGCATTTCTAGCTACCTAAAACATTATCAAAACTAAGTATGAAATCTTATGATGCTTTTAATATTATTTATGTACCTCATTCCCAGAAATCAAATGTTGATTTAGTGGCATATTGCAAAATTGATTCTGCAAAATATTTTCTGCTGATATGTTTTCTATAGGATTATTTTTTAGGCCCATTGTTCTTGGTAATATTCCTAATTGGAAGGCATTTGATAATGAAGATCATATTCTAAATTATTGATAAGAATATACCTTTAAAGAATCAATTATTGATAAACTGCAACATGATGAATCAATCAACCATTCTTTTCTGGAAAATGAACCATGTCTTGAAAATACAATTCCTAGATTTATTGTTCAATTAGAAAAGTTGTATGCTTTCCGAGACAAATTCAAAAAGACAACAAATTGAATAAACAATATTTCTTTCATAAAATATGAAGTAATCAATCTAAAGATAAAACAACATCCTCATAATATAAATGCTTTTATAAACTTCTCTTCAACGAATATACGAAGACACCAAATAACCAAAATAGACCTGTCTATAAAATGAGCTTGTTCTGGCTTTTACAACAATTCCCATAATTTTCATAAAATCATGGGTCTTATAATATTTTTATTATTTTTTTCTTTACTTTTTTTTCTATGATCAATATGGTTTTTTATTCATTTTTCTCTAAAAGATTAATAAGGGAGTTTTTTTTTTCATTTCACTTAATTTTTCATGCTTTAAATCGGTCTACAAATATCTCAACTTTCTTAAAAAAATACTTTGTTATAATTAATATATTTATGTCTGGGATAATCTTCTTATTGCATTCTTAAAAAATCAAAGTGGCCAGTGAATACTTATAGGCACAACCAACCACTTAGAAAATAGCTGGCTCTTAAACAAGACCTAAAATATATAATTTTATATCCATTATTCATACTATTTAATTAAAAAAAACGATATGACAAAACAAAAACAAATTGTTACCAGTTTCTTTAATCATCCTTTAACTAAAGCTTATTTAAATCTTAATCAAGATGCATTTAAGCATAACAAGATATGAGGACCATGAAATGAATCTTTACTATACACTTGTTAAATTTGGGTTAATATTGTTGATCCACTCTAACAAGTCCAAAATCTAAGATAATATCTAAATCCATATCAATATAATTAAGTTTTAAAACCATGAAATAAATCCATACTGTTAAACTTGTTAATAAAAAAATTTGAGATAATATGTAAATGCATATCAACATAATTAAATTTTATTATTCCAAAAAATCAATAATATTATAATTGAGAAGTAGTTTATAATTGTATTGTTTGGAATTCCAATATCTCGATTATGTCCATCTGGATCCAGGTTATATTTTAGAAAGGCTTTATCATATCACCCACATATTGAATATTTAAATTAATTCTACAATCACGACAATTAGAAGATAACGACACAGACGTGGCACTTTGATGTGGAAATCTAACATGGCATTAAAAGAATGTGAGATGTCATATCTATTGCTTAGATAGATGGATCTACAAGGAGAAATTGTATATTATAATTAAAGTATAGATCCTGGTGAATTTGTAAATCTGTTGGTGCATAAATATGGGTGTTACAAGTTATAGAGGATCTACTATCTAAGGGAATACCTTGGACAATTGATATGCAAGGAGAAGTTGTAGATATTGCAGATAACCTTGTTAAATATTTAGATCTGCTGACATAAAGTGTATATATGTTATGTGGAATGGAGATCTTGTTGTTTTTTTTGCTTCCTATGCATAAGTGTATAAACCGAGGGTTCTTAGATGTGGAGGAAGAGAAACCTCATTAGCATGAAAAAAGAATATCGTTCCTATTCGTTGAAAACAAATAGATTGCAACACCAAATTCCCCCTTGGAAGGTAATGAAAAGTCTTTTTCCCAATTGTGAAATCTACTTGTGAGAGACTTCATGTAATATCCTGAATTTTCACCTAACACTTATGGGCATAAGCACCATTGACTATGATGTTACTTTGATGTTTTATTTTGATATATTGGGTCTAGGACCCCACTACATATGAACATGATGATTTATTTGATATACTCAGAGTAATCCAGTTACATATGTTTTATGTATGATTTTATGTGTTTGGCGTGGACCCTGAAGCACATGATTGATGAGAAGTTTTGTGTTGAGCAAGGAGCTCTAGAGCACATGAGTATTTGAATGGTGAGTGAGAAGCTTTGGAGCACATGAGTGTTTAAGTTGTGTTGAGCGAGAAGCTTTGGAGCACATGAGTGTTTTGATGTGTTGAGCGAGGAGCTCTCGAACACATGAATTATGTAAACCTTTGTGTTGAGCAGGAAGCTCTAAAGCACATGAAAAGATAATTGGAACTGTTGGGCATAAGCCTTGGAGCCTTCCAAGTTGATGTTGAGCATAATCTCTAATACATCAGATCCTTGGCCATTGTATCCCTGGTGCATCCTACAAATACATCCTAGCATTAGTGTTGAGCGAGAAGCTCTGGAATTGCACTAAGTTTCTAACTCCTTGTTTTTAGCGTTGAGTATGGGCTCCAGATAAGCGCAAGGAGTTATTGAAAATAATTTATCATGAGGAGTGAAAACGACTTGAGTAAAATATTGATCTCATCTCACTTATTTATAAGTGATTAAATGAAATATTGAATTTATGTATCTCATCATGTACTGAAGAACTACCATGTTATACGAGGGAATCCAACAAGCAAGAATGTTTAAAGTTTTCTAGCCTAGTAGACCTAACCACCTACGTGACAACCTCAATGAAGAAAATGTCATAAGTTCAGGGATCATGTTATATGATACCTAAAGACAAAAGTTAACAAATACTATATATATAGGTATATATTTTATACATGGTATGTATAAGAGTAAACATATGAATAATATTAATAATTTAAGAAAGAAGGAAATGCTCCATCTATTATTATTATTGTTAATAAAATATAATTAAATATTATAAGACCTACAAAAGTCCAAATAGGAACTAGTTAAAAGTTCCTTAGTTCATTATTAAAAGTGTTTAAATTAAATCAAAATGGTTAAATCAAGAAATCAAATGATTCTTGATTTAACTTCTCATTTGACTGAAAATTCTGCTTATAAAGTCCCAAGTCAAAGAGAGGCTTGGGGATCTCTTCCTTCTTTTTGGTGAATCATTATTTCTGCCTGTTTATTCTCAAAGGAGTTCTTGGAGAACATTTTCCTAAGAGGAAAAAGGAGAACTGATTCAGACCTGATATCCCAGTTAGGGAAGCCTTACCTTAGGAGCTCCAAGCTACTTGCATGTTGGAACCAGCTCGGGGGTATCCGGATGAAAACCAGGAACGATTCCGGGTCATGGTTGGGTGGATCATGGTAGTTCCCAAGTGATTCAGTTATCTATAGAGAGGTCAAATTTGTCTGTAATTTTTTTAATGCGGGGTAATTGAGTGTGTAGGTTTTCAGCCATTGGAATAGCCTCACCTTACAGGTATGAGGTTCTTGAATTTTCCATTCCATTATCTACTATATTTCCTGTTAAAATATCTAAGGGTTTATGTTATATTTGTAACCCTATGTCTGTAATTATTCCCTGTTAAATTATTTAAGGGCTTATGTTATATTTATAACCCTATGTCTGCAATTATTTCATGTTAGAATAATTAAGGGTTTACACTTTATTTATAAACCCTATGTCTGTCCAGAATGTTTAAGAATTTATGATTGTTCTTCCAAAGTTATGTCTGCATTTTATTTCCTATCTTTAATTTTATTTATAACACCTAGAACTACTTTATACTGAACCTATGTATATGTATAATTATTTATGGATTCTAATATTGCCAGCAGACCTATACTTAGAAGTTAAAAGATTATTTAGTATAAATCCTAAACATAACTAGTTATAAAACACATTAGATTAAAGAATAGTAAAACAAACCATAAGAAATAAAACTTTCTCCATTGTTTTAAAATAAACAACACTATAATCACATTATGTTATACTTAAGAAGAATCATTAAAACAAAGTAATAAGCTCAAACTAAAACCATCGAAGACCTCTAAGGGTTTGTATATAACTTTATAAAAAACCAAGTTATAAACAATATCATCCCTCATTAACCAAACTAATCCATATATAAAATATACAGACAAGATATCGAGACCATCTAGTGGTCTGAAGTCATATTATAATTAAACAATAAACCACATACATCCATCTCATTCATAAATTATCAAACCACAACATATAATTAACCAAATCGTATATCCTAGTAACTTTCCACATAATAAAACAACCATGTCATTGCATAGAACTCTTTAATACATGGCATAGATAAACAGAGGTCACAGGATCAAATGTTGTGGTCATGAGTTCCCAAATCCCAAATGTTTAGGAGTTTATGATTGTTCTTCCAAAGTTATGTTTGCATTTTATTTCCTATCTTTAATTTTATTTCTAACACCTAGAACTAATTAAGACAGAACCTATGTATATATATAATTATCTATGAATTCTACTGGCAGAATCCATATTGCCAGTAGACCTATACTTAGAAGTTAAAATGTTATTTAGTATAAACCCTAAACAGAACTAGTTATAAAACACATTAAATTAAAGTATAGTAAAATAGAACATAAGAAATAAACCATTCTCCATTGTTTTAAAATAAACAACACTATAATCACATTATGTTATACCTAAGAATAATCATTAAACCGAAGTAATAAGCTAAAACTATAACCATCGAAGACCTCTCAGGGTCTATATATAACTTTATAAAGAACCAAGTTATAAACAAGAATTGTGAATCCACACGGAGTTAAACTAATGCCAAAGAGTAAGAATCATAACCATGATTCGAACAGTATGCAAACGTTGTATATAAATAACCAATAAACACACACAGAGTATAAATGATGTATATATCATCCTTTTTAAACCAATTTTAGAGTTTACACAGTCATATAACCCCATCCTTGCACCATTGTAAAGCAATGGTGCTGTCGCCGTATCCAAACATAGACATTTTTACAATTCGCAGAGCCTACGAATGTTAGCCAAGGCAATAATACTACACAAAGCATCCATGAACAAAAAATAGAATACATTAAGTCTCATCCCGAAGGCACTAAACCCCAACATAAACCCTAAGTCTTAAATGCATCTCTGATGCTTTACACAGGTGGCCCTTTCCAAATCACAATCATTAAAAACCAGACCAAACACTCAACCCACGATGAGTATTAAACTCTGTCACCATAACTACACAAGATAAGGAGAAGTTAAAAACTTGTTGCAGCAGGGCTTACCCGAAATGGGTATGGAGTTGACCTCAGGGCATCCCATGACCCACGTTGCCTCAAACCTTGCAACCTGCAATAGAACATCAAGCTACGATGAGGAGTACGTTTTGAACACCAAACTGAACAAACAAAACAACATGTTAAACCAGAGTGGGAAACATACCTTCCATTACAACCAACTTCCAAAGCTTCACGCCACCACACAGTACAGAGGCAGAATTGATGCAACGATGCTCCAAATGACCCAAGCCAACGAAAGAAACCAAGCCCTAAGCTTGAGGCCCACGCCTCCCAAATTTCTTTAATGTTTCCACCCTGGCCTCCAACAACATAAATCAAATCCCATAGTGTATATTTCATACCACCCTTTAACGCAGCACCATGTTTAAACAACGTGCCATACATAATCCCCAATATGTGTATCGAATACATAGGGTTTAGCCATAGTCCATGGCATATGGAAAATGCCATGGAGGGCTATAAATAAGGTTTTAAATTATACACCAAGACTATATTAAAACATGAACCAAGATACAAAGTGTTAATACCATATAAAATGTGTACCATGTAAATGATAAGTGCCGCAGTAATTAAATCATTGTCATAGAGTTCGTAAAAATAATAGTAGTAACCTGTGCAACATAGGCTAGTAAAACATCCATCCTAGCATAAATATCAACTAAAAGCCATCATAGTAATCACTAGGATAGGATTGTAAGTATGTCGTCATCCAAGAAGAGTGCTAGTGACGAACGTGCAGTATGTCTTGTTCAACTTTTGTAAGCAGTTTTCGTTGTCAAGCGCACCTGCACGCAACAAAGAAAGAAATGCATTAGTTCATAAGAACTAAGTAAACCCCATGGTGACAAAGTAGAAAATAGTTACCTTCTAAGTGTTTACAAGGGAAACAAGTCTCACCACTCCACCCCTTTACAATAAAAGCTAAGTCAGAATTGTTCATAAAACAATAATCAAACTTCATAACCAATGAGTACGTAATCAAAACAACTAACATACATATAAATGCATAACCATAGATCAAGATAGTACAAGCAACATCTCGACAACATGAGTATTAGATTAATAACCATATCTGTAAATATGAAAGCAGGACGTAAGGACAGCTTACCACAATACAACACAGTAAACAAAGTACGACACATTTCGCATAGTTAGATAGTGTCCAACACAAGTAGTATTTGACTAGCCTAATATTTGTTTTTCCAATTTTCGGAGACATTACAAGTGGTATCAAAGTCCAGTTTCAACACTAAGAGACCAAATGGGCGTACCAGACATTCGTTGCAAGGAAATTGAAAGTATGACTTTAAATTTTGTTAACTAACATAAATTTTTCCTGTTATTAAAAAAATTTGCAATTGCAGGTTTTAAAAGAACAGTTCAAATCATGAACACTGAAGAAGATAACAGCTCGCAAGGGAAGTTGAATACCCCCACCCAGGAAGCAGAAATGGCGGTGGAACTGAATTCTTATATAATGAAAAACATACAAAGTCTTCACGCATACTTGTAGAGTTTCAGAGAAGATAATTTGAATGAAAGAAAGGAACAACAAACAATTAATGAAGCATTGCTACAAAACATGATGAGAGGAAGCCCGCAAGGAAAAACCACTCATTCCACAAATAGGTTCAAGAAATAATTTTATCATAAACGGTCCAGCATCCCAAGAGAGGAAGGAAAAGAATAACATACCCTTAAACCTCCAGAAGGAGATTATCAGAGTCTTTCTAGTGATGATTCTATTTCCCCGTGCAGAAAGAAACTGAGAAACGATGACAATCTTCAGGGAGAGTTCTGAAAAGTAAAATCCCCAATCTATGAAGGAGAGATGAATACGGGGGAAAAAAATGAAGAGCGGCTATTGGGTATGAGAAAATATTTCCTAATTCATAACTACTCTTGCGAAATGAAAGCTCGTCTAGCCATCTATAGATTAAATAGAAAAATAGCTAGATGGTGGAGATACTTGAAGCATACCAAGAAAGATGAGTTAAGAGAAATACGGTGGAGTAAGTTTCACAAGATATTTCAAGAGAAATACATGTCAGAGAGGTTCTTTGACATAAAAGTGAAAGAGTTTTACAAGTTATGTATGGGATCCATGACTATGGATGCTTTTATTAACATATTTTTGGATCTATTGCATTATGTACCCTACATCAAGAATGAGAAAGTAAAAATACAACAATTTTTAGGATGTATTCCTGCCAACTTTCAGGAAAGGATTGAATTTGACATGCCTAAAAACTTTGACACCACCTTACACAAAGCTAGGATTTGCTATGAGCATGGACATCTGACGCAAGAGAACCTAAATAAAAGCAGAGACAGGTTTAGGACCTTCTCAAATAACTGCAAACTGGGATTTAACCCACCACCATACAAAAAACAGAACAATAGTTTTTTAGCCAACAAGAACTTCAACAAGACGGGTACAAAGCCATATGTACTGGTTCCAAATGTTAACAAGCCAGCAGCAAATGGGGGAGCCAATGTTGCCACGCTGCAAATTAAATGTTGGAAATGCCAAGGGCCTCATTATGCCCGAGACTGTAAGAATAAGACCAATGGGGTCTTACACAACTTGCAAGAAGAACCAACGGTAGAAGAAATAGCCGGAACACCGTGGATTTATGCAGCCTTGGATGGCCGACAAGAATACCATCAGGCTACCATGGTTGAAATAGAAGGTAAGATCTTAAACACTTCTATTTCAATATTAATTGACCCCGGTGCTTGCCGAAGCTATGTATCGCCTAAAATTGTGGATGTATGTAAACTAGGAAAAGTTAAACATGATAAACCTTGGCTAGTGCAATTAGCCACAGGTACAAAATAGAAAATTTCAGAAATAGTTAAAGATTGTGAGGTAAAATTGAATGGTTTTCCTACTAAAGTAAACTTGAACATCCTACCCTTAGGATTGTATGATATACTTATCGGCATGGACTGGTTGGAACAACACCATGTCATGCTCGATTTCTCACACAAGTCAATCTTGTGTACCAATAGCCAAGGGAATCAAGTAAAGATTCAAGGCATACCAAAGAAAGTTTCTGTAAGGTAGATATCTGCTTTACAAGCAAATAAGTGCTTTAGGAAAGGCTGCAAGTTGTTTGCAGTAAACATCCAAGACATAGAGGCTGAGAGGGAACAACACATAGAGGAATTTCCAATTCTTGTAAAATTCAAGGACATATTTCCTGAGGATATCCCAGGATTACCTCTGAAACGAGACCTAGACTTTTCCATAGAACTGGCACCAGGATCAGTTTTGGCTTCGAAAGCCCCTTACCGCATGATTGTACCAAAGTTGGTGGAACTCAAACTCCAGTTGTAGGAATGGATAGAGAAATGTTATATCCAACCAAGTGTGTCCCCTTGGGGAGCACAGATACGTTTTGTAAAGAATAAGGATGGTATGATGCGGATGTGCATCGATTACCGTTAGCTTAACAAAATGACTATCAAGAACCGATACCCACTTCCTAGGATCGATGACTTGTTCGATTAAGTAGGAGGAGCCAATATATTTTCAAAGATCGAACTATGATTCGGGTACCATCAGGTACAGATTCATGACGAGGATATTCACAAAACCGCCTTTCATACAAGGTATGGTCACTACAAGTTTGTAGTAATGTCATTCGGGTTGACCAATGCACTCGCGAACTTTATGTGTATGATGAACAATATATTCAGTAAATATCTAGATAAATTTGTGTTGGTATTTATAGACGAAATCCTATTTTACTCTAAGAGTAGAGAGGAGCCCGAGGAACACCTCTGCATAGTGCTACAGGTGTTACGGGAACACCAGCTCTATGCCAAGTTTAGTAAATGTGACTTTTACAAACCATAGATATAGTACTTGGGTCACATCATCTCCGAGACAAGGATAGATGTGGACCCGGAAAAGATTAAATCCATAGAATATTGCCCTACCCATACTAGTGTTACCGACATTAGATCATTTTTGGGATTAGCTAGATATTATCGAAAGTTCATTGAGAACATCTCGAGAATAGCTTGTCCCATGACTGCTTTGCAAAAGAAGGAAAATAAGTTCTTATGGATAACCAAATGCAAGGAATGTTTTCAAAATCTTAAGCAACTTTTGACGACTACACCGATACTACGAATTGCGGATCCCGATGGGGATTTCGTTGGTTGCACAAATGCAAGCAAGGAAGGGGTCGGAGGAGTCCTCTTACAGAACGATTACGCAATTTTTTATGAATCATGAAAGTTAAAATAACATGAGTAGAACTATCCCACACACTATCTTGAGTTAGCATCCATCATCCACGCCTTAAAAGATGTAGAGGCACTATCTCATGGGAAAGAAATTCCTTCTGAAGACAGACAATATGAGTCGGAAATATTTATTTGAGCAACTGGATTTGAATACCAGGAAATCCATATGGTTGGCTTTCTTTAGCGAGTGCCATTTCAAGCTAAAGCATATAAAGGGAAAAGAGAACAAGATTGTTGATGCTTTGAGTCGATGAACTCATACGATATATGAGGTGACTTTAATTCAAATCGATTCGAATTTACATGAGATGATTAGAACGACCAACAGAGTTGACCCTTTCTATGTAGAAATCCTCAAGAAGGTCTAAGAGGACAGGTTGTTTCAACAAAAAAAAGAGTACAAGGTAGACGAAACGAGACTACTATGGTCCAAAGAGAGATTGTACGTTTCGGAACAAGGGGACATTCTGTCCAACATCCTCATAGAATTTCATTGGACACCCTACTCGGGGGATTCGGCATATCAAAAAATGATATCCACTGTTAAGAGATGCTTTTTTTGGCCTAAGTTAAAGGCTTACATAACGTTGTTTATCACGAAATGTTAAGAACATCAGCTGGTCAAAGCTGAGCACCAGCATTCTTCGAGGTTACTGCAGCCATTACCCATTCTAGAATGGAAGTGGGAGGTCATTAGTATGGATTTTATCACGATTCTACCTAAGAGTAAGAAACAAAATTATTCTTTCGTTGCAGTAGTTGAAAAATTGTCAAAAGAAGCACACGTCATTGCGGTGAAGTCAACCTACAAGGAAGTACACATTGCTGATATCTTCTTGAAGGAGATATTTACATTGCACGGGATACCCAAGGAAATCATCTCGGATCGAGATACTAATTTTACTAGAAAATTTTGGAGATCCTTAATCTCCGGATTAGAGACGCAGTTGAACTTTAGTATTGCTTATCACCCGCAGATAGATGGGCAGACAAAAAGGGTAAACCAGATTGTATAAGACATGATTAGGATGTATGTCATGAACAACCCTACCAAGTGGGAATATACCTGCATCTTGCAGATTTTGCGTATAACAATGGATGCCAAATTTCCACCAAGATGAGTCCCTTTGAGGTACTCTATGGACAGAAGTGTAGAACACTGGTTACGTGGGATAGCCCAATGGATAAACTCATGTTAGGGCTTGACATGTTAAAGGACTTGGAACAATTGGTTACCAAGGTCCAGGTGAATCTTAAAGAAGCACAAGATCGCCAAAAAAACTACGCAGATAAGAAAAAAAAAAGATAAAGATTATCAAATAGGCGACGATGTCTACTTGAAAGTAAAAGAAAAATGAAGTTCGTTGAGCCTGTGAAGGTGCAGTAAGTTACCGCCTAGATTTTGTGGACCCTTTGAGATATTGGCCAAGAGAGGGCTAGTGGCATATGAACTAGCGTTACTCGCTCACATAAGAGTCCGTAATGTTTTCCATGCATCATTATTAAAGAAATATGTTTTTGGTACTAAACATGTGATTGATTATTCCTTATTACAGGTGGAACCTGAAGGGGAGTTTTCCCCTGAACCTCTTCATATATTTGACAAGAGAGAGGTTCAGCTCAGGAAGCGCACCATAGTCTAGTTTAAAGTGCAATGAAAGCACTTCAAATCCAATGAGGCTACTTGGGAGAATGAAGCCACCATGAGAAAAGCTTACCTTGCCTTGTTTCATGATTTCATTTCGAGTCCTTAGAACACCAGGGACAGTGTTGTTCTAAGCGAGGAGGGATTTAATATCCTAAATTTTGACCTAATACTTGTTGGCATAAGCCCCATTGACTATGATGTTACTTTGATGTTTTATTTTGATATATTGGGTATAGGACCCCACTGCATATGAACATAATGGTTTGTTAGATATATTGGGTGTAATCCAGTTACATATGTTTTGTTTATGATTTTATGCATTGGGTGTGGACCCTAAAGCACATTATTGATGAGATGTTTTGTGTTGAGCAAGGAGCTCTGGAGAACATGAGTATTTGAATGTTTGTGTTGAGCGAGAAGCTATGGAGCACATGAGTGTTTAAGTTGTGTTGAGCGAGAAGCTTTGGAACACATGAGTGTGTTGTGGTGTTGAGTGAGAAGCTCTAGAACACATGAATTATGTAAACCTTTGTGTTGAGCAGGAATCTCTATAGCACATGAAAAGATAATTGGAAGTGTTGGGCATAAGCCCTGGAGCCTTCCAAGTTGATGTTGAGCATAACCTTAGGAACATCGGATCCTTGGCCATTGTATCCCTAGGTGTATCCTACAAATACATCCTAGCATTAGTGTTGAGCGAGGAGCTCTAGAATTGCACTAAGTTTGTAACTCCCTATTTTTAGCGTTGAGTATGGGATCTGGATAAGTGCTAGGAGTTACTTAAAAGAATTAATTATGTCGATTGAAAATGACTCGAGTAAAATATTGATCTCATCTGACTTATTTATAAGTGATTAAATAAAACATTGAATTTATGTATCTCATCAAGTACTGAAGAACTGTCATGTTATACAAGGGAATCCAACATGCAAGGATGTTTAGAGTTTTCAAGCCTAGTAGACCTAACCACCAACCTAACGGCCTTAATGAATACAATGTCATAAGTTTAGGGATCATGTTATATGATACCTAAAGACAAATGTTAACAAATAATATATATATATATATATATATATATATGTATGTATGTATGTATGTATTATACATGGTATGTATAAGAGTAAGCATAGTAATAATATTAATAATGTAAGAAAGAAGGAAATAATCCACCTGTTATTATTATTACTAAACGATAATTAAATATTATAATACCTACAAAAGTCTAAATAAGAACTAGTTAAAAGTTCCTAAGTCAATTATTAAAAGTGACTAAATTAAATAAAAAGGGTTAAATCAAGAAATCAAATGATTATTGATTTAACTACCCCTTTGACTGAAAAGTCAGCCTATAAAGTCCCAAGCCAAAGAGAGGCTTGGGAATCTCTTCCATCTTTTTGGTGAATCATTATTTCTTCCTGTTTATTCTCAAGAGAGTTCTTGGAGAACATTTTCCTAAGAGGAAAAATGAGAACTGATCTAGACTTGATATCCTACTTAGGGAATCCTTACCTTAGGAGCTCTAAGCTACTTGCATGTTGGAACCAGCTCGGGGGTATTCGGATGAAAACCATGAACGATTCTGGGTCATGGTTGGGTGGAGCGTGGTAGTTCCCAAGTGATTCGGTTATCTATAGAGAGGTCAAATACATCTGTGATTTTTTTAATGCTAGGTAATTGAGTGTGCAGGTTTTCAGCCATTGGAATAGCCTCACTTTATAGGTATGAGGTTCTTGAATTTTCCATTCCATTATCTACTATATTTCCTGTTAAAATATCTAAGGGTTTGTGTTATATTTGTAACCCTATGTCTGTAATTATTTCCTATTAAATTATTTAAGGGCTTATGTTATATTTCTAACCCTATGTCTGCAATTATTTCCTGTTAGAATAATTAAGGGTTTACACTTTATTTATAAACCCTATGTCTGTCCATAATGTTTAAGAATTTATGATTGTTCTTCCAAAGTTATGTCTGCATTTTATTTCCTATCTTTAATTTTATTTATAACACCTAGAACTACTTAAGACAGAACCTATGTATATGTATAATTATTTATGGATTCTAATATTGCCAGCAGACCTATACTTAGAAGCTAAAAGATTATTTAGTATAAATCCTAAACAAAACTAGTTATAAAACACATTAAATTAAAGTATAGTAAAACAAAACATAAGAAATAAAACATTCTCCATTGTTTTAAAATAAATAGCACTATAATCACATTATGTTATACTTAAGAAGAATCATTAAAACAAAGTAATAAGCTCAAACTAAAACCATCGAAGATCTCTAAGGGTTTGTATATAACTTTATAAAAAACCAAGTTATAAACAATATCATCCCTCATTAACCAAAGTAATCCATATATAAAATATACAGACAAGATATTGAGACCATCTAGTGGTCTGAAGTCATATTATAATTAAACAATAATCCACATACATCCATCTCATTCATAAATTATCAAACCACAACATATAATTAACCAAATCGTATATCCTAGTAACTTTCCACATAATAAAACAACCATGTCATTGCATAAAACTCTTTAATACATAGCATAGATAAACAGAGGTCGCAAGATCGAATGTTGTGGTCATGAGTTCCCAAACAAGTCTTTACATCAACTATCACGACTCAGGATCAAAACCTGTAGAGTCCACACGTTTTACATTTACAAATCACCCTACGAATCCTGTAGGATTCACTATTATTCTACTAGATGTTGTAGTGTTTTAAACCATCAACTACAGACCACACTATTATAAAGACACAGGCTGTAGAAAAAATTCAACCCATCTCTACATAGAGGTGAAAACCCCAAAATTATTTACATGCTATAACCACCATTGTGGCTCACCACCTTTTGCATTCAAAACATTTGACATTATCATAAAAACCATTAAAACCCTGTTAATGCTATGACAATAGCATCGATATATAATCGAAAGGTTATGTCCACAATCACAGATCTTACAATTTTAAATACACAGAATAAATATAACCACGATTCAACCATGAAAACAATAAGTCATTGCGCAGTCGCTGCTCTAATGGCGGGAACACCAATGCCACATACGACATGGCTCCCAAGGCCAAACAACATTGTCAACATTTCCATATAAAAACTTAAAACAAGAAATGTGAATCCACACAGAGTTAAACTAATGCCAAAGAGTAAGAATCATAACCACGATTCGAACAATATGCAAACACTGTATATAAATAACCAATAAACAAACATAGAGTATAAATGTTGTACATATCAGCCATTTTAAACCAAGTTAAGAGTTTACACAGTCATATAACCCTGGTCTTGCACCATTTTCAGCAATGGTGATGTTGCCATATCCAAACATATACATTTTTAGAATTGGTAGATCCTAAGGAATGTTCACCAAGGAAATAATACTACACAGAGCATCCATGAACAAAAACTAGAATACATTAACTCCCAGCCCGAAGGCACTAAACCCCAAGTCTTAAATGCATCTCTGATGCTTTACACAGGTGGCCCTTTCCAAATCGTAATAATTAAAAACTAGACCAAACACTCAACCCACGATGAGTATTAAAATCTGTCACCATAACCACACAAGAGAAGGACAAGTTAAAAACTTGTTTCAGTAGGGCTTACCCAAAATGGATATAGAGTTGACCTCAAGGCGACCCACAACCCACATTTCCTGAAACCCTGTAACCTGCAACACAACATCAAGCTACTATGAGGAGTGCGTTTAGAACACGAAATTGAACAAACAAAACAATGATGTTAAACCAAAGTGGGAAACATACCTTCCATTATAGCCAACCTCCAAAGCTTCACGCCACTGCACATCGCAGAAGAAGAGCTCACACAGTCATGCTGAAAATGACCTAAACCAATGAAAGAGCCCAACCCTAAGCTTGAGGCCCACACATCCCAAATTTCATTAATGTTGCCACCCTATCCTCCAACAACATAAATCAAATCCCATAGTGTATAGTTCATACCACCCTTTAACGCAACACCATGTTTAAACAACGTGCCATACATAATCCCCAACATGTATATCAAATACATAGGGTTTAGCCATAGTCCATGGCATATGAAATATGCCATGGATGGCTATAGATAAGGTTTTAAATTATACATCAAGACTGTATTAAAACATGAACCAAGATACAAAGTACTAATACCATATAAAATGTGTACCATGTAAATGATAAGTGCCGCAGTAACTAAATCACTGTCGTAGAGTCCATAAAATTAATAGTAGTAACCCATGCAACATAGGCTAGTAAAACATCCATCCTGGCATAAATATCAACTAAAAACTATCATAGTAATCAGTAGTATAGGATTGTAAGTATGTCTTCGTCCAAGCCGAGTGCTAGTGACGAACGGGCAGTATGTCTTGTTCAGCTTTTATAAGCAGTTTCCTTCGTCAAGTGCACCTGCACACGACAAGGAAAGAAATGCATTAGTTCATAAGAACTAAGTAAGCCCCATGGTGACAAGTAGAAAATATATACCTTCCAGGTGTTTACAAGGGAAACAAGTCCCTCCACTCAACCCCTTTACAATAAAAGCTAAGTCATAATTGTTCATAAAACAGTAATCAAACTTTATAACCAATGAGTACGTAATCGAAACAACTAACATACATATAAATGTGTAACCATAGATCACGATAGTAAGAAACATCACGACAACATGAGTATTACATTAATAACCATATCAAGAAATATGAAAGCAGGACGTAAGGACATATTACGACAAGACAACATAGTAAACAAAGTACGACACATTTTGCATAGTTAGATAATGTCTAGCATAGGTAGTATTTGACTAGCCTAATAATTTTTTATTTTTTTTCCAATTTTTGGGGACATTACAACTCACATGAAAGAGTTACATCCTACCTCCGTGGAGAACAAACTCCAAAGGGAGAAGAGGGGTTGTTTTTTTTCAAGATGCTACCAAGGCTGTGATATCCGTGAAGTGGAAGGTGGTTATTGGTATCATTCACAGCCCTGCATGTGGAAGAAAAATGTTTCGTGAAGCACATGGAAATAGGTCACCTTTGTGATAGATCCATCTTGGATATCTATGGATTGAATGAAGGAGATGCATTGGGTGAAAGGCATAAGACATCCATAGTAATGAGCAAACTGCCTACAATTTTAAATTGTTGTAAGTTGAGCCATGGATGTAAGGAAGTTTTCACTGCATAGGAGAGTTAGGTGAAGAATATTTTGTTCACATCCAACTGAGATCGCTAAGAAGAATAGAAATTTTCCACATATGGAAGGGTTGTTGTTATAAGAGAAGGGCTACCCATAGGTAGAGATTTTGTGCTACATCTAATCATGATCAGGATGCCTGCGCAATCGTTGCTTGTGCAAAGAGAAGCTTCCAGTCATTAGGTGAAATAATTTGTCACTAAAGAATTGAAATTATTTGTACCTATGTTGAAATTCTTGAGCATGTGTTATAGGGGTGCATGATCAGTGGTACTTGACACCCTATACTTTTTTAGTTCCGTGGGTTTAATTTCCTTGGGCGCTTAGAAGCATGCATCCCTCTTATGTGTAGAAGAGGATGTGGAATAAAGTTTTGAAATGAACCACTTGTGTAGGTATGAGGGTGGTAGGTGTACTCATGTAATGACCCAATTCGAAAATTCCCAACAAATGAAGAATTTGGGGAAAAATTATCTTGACTAGTCTTGAGTCTAGGGTATTTGAATGGCACAAGAGTGTCTGGAATTTGGTAGGAATTGGTATGGGGAGTCTTAGGACCAATAAATTTGACTATATTATAATATTATGACATTTTATAGTCATATTTAACTCGATTTGGGAACATTGGAAAAAATGGTAAAATTACTAGTAATTCGTCGCGTAATTCCCCCTAGGATTTGAGTAGAAATGGCTCTCCAAATCCTATGCCAACCTCCCAAATTGTCAAATAGAGTATGGGGAATGTTATTAGACTTAATTTACTTTCATTTGATATGGTTAATAGTTCTGAAACATAGGTGTAAAGCTTCATCTTCGAATGCCTAAATTCAATGATATTTGCTTGAGGGTAATGACATGTAAAATCTCAACTTTGACTCACAAATTGTGTATATAATGGTTCATAATAGAGAATAATGAATATATACCATTAACATAATATTAATATCTCACTAACAACATATAACATCATATCCAAGTCACAACATACATCATATATACAACTCCATTGAAATAGGAAATCAACACATGGAAACTAATCACAACAAAGCTTGGAAATGTGGACATTTACATATGTATTTCTGCTGATTTTGATTTACAAATAGGATGGAAGACATATTAAAGATCCATAAATCATTCACCCATGCTTGGGAATCAACTAGAATCAATGGGGCGTAACCACCATTTACACAAGTGCGCCATCATAAATAAATATGGAAATATTGAAGTGGGGACTGAGAGAATGGGAGGAGAGATGGGTCACGAAAAGTAGAATCCTTCTATATGAAGTAAAAAAAATCCATTAATATTCAAATTATAGGTCAGGGTGGCCTCTCCCAGAGAAAACTTGGATGAGAATCTCACTCTCTCGAAATTGGTTCACTAGCAGGGTAAGTGAGCACTCACAGTGCAATGGACAAGTTAGTGCTTTCCAAAATGCCAAAGGCAAATCCTCAAATGATAAAAATCCATTATCATTCCTCATGAAATATTTTTATAACCATCCTAAGGTCGGCCCAAGGTTGAATTCACTCACATAGGCTTCCTCCATCTCATCCTTGATGTTTAGTGACCTCCATGACACTTGTTATTCTCCTCAACCCTTCATCTTCCTCCAAATTCGAATTAGCCCCAAGTGCACCCTCTTGGAGGATATTCTTAGCCCTGACATTTCATATTTTCATAGGTCTACAATCAGGTCTGACTTGTCATAGAATCTTCAATTATTGTTGTCATTAAATGGAGAGAATTTCTCTCCAAGTGGCACCTAGTTTCTTCCTAGCCTCTTCCTCTTCTATGGGGAGTTATTTCTCTTCACCCATTTTAACCCTTGGGCTCATAATATGTAACTTGACACCTCTTCACCTTCCAAGAACGTTCCATTACTCATCATTTCAAATTTTGGGTTAATTCATGACATGTGTAAGGAAGAATCTAGCCACCCAAGGTCTCCATGAACTTCCAAATGTCCTTATGAAGCAATGCCACTTTATTTTCTCCATATTTATTATTTGTATGACCCAATTTAATGTGTAAATGATAAAATAAGGTTCTCTTGGGTCCCATAGCCCCCTTATTGAAATATTTAATGTCTCCTCCCCAACCTAGGGAACTAGTAAGTGGGTGAAACATTGTCAACTAGTAGTCTCATTGGGATGGGGACATGACAACTCGTAGCATAGCTTGATGTGGACTCATAGAGGTTATTGAGTCTTTGATTAAAGGGGAGAATGTGAGATGATTTGATCTCAATGTTGGGACTAGGTTATGCTCAAGAAAGAATCTAATGTATTGATTAATAACGTAAGTGAAAAGGATTCATAGAGAAATGGCAATTAAAGCAACCGAGGACCCATATATTTTGGTAGATGGACTCCCTTTTCTAAGGGCATCAATAATGAATTGGATGCAGGTACAAAAGGATCATGGAATAAAATGAGCAAGAAAGTGAGAGGATGAAGCAATGGATGGTGATGGTGTTGTCACCATGAAGACACAAAAAAAATGGAGATGACAATGTGTAATTTACATGTAAATGGGATTTCTGAGTACCCTAGTTGTTTTTTAGGGGGGTTGGATCTGAAGCAATTCCCCAAGTCATGTTTAAAGGGGGGAATATTAGGGTTAACCTTGAATCAAGAATAAGCAGGGATGAAAGTGGTTTTGGGCACATGGTTTTGGTAGTCCGTGGTTTCTTGCTAGTTGTATTTGCATGTACTGATCCATTTTTATAGGGTTGCAATCCTCCATTGTAAGTGGTATGGAAGGTGAGCTTAGCTGACTCACTTGGCCCAGATGGCCGGTTTTGGCCATTAATGAAGATCTTCATTGGTTAGTTGTTCCTCGCATGGGTTTTTCCAGGGTACATTGTGTGTCTCTTACATTGTTGCTTGCAATGCTAATTTCTCTCATTATTTTTATGATTATGCTCATTTTTATAAACCTAACACCCATATCATCAAAATTTTGAATAAGTAAACACTTCAAGATGGACCTTTATGTCGTTAGTAAAGAAAAAAAGGACTGGAAAAAAATGCATGTCTTCATGAATTATTTTTTATTATTGATATTTTATTTTATTCTCTTTTTTATTTCTTGTTTTTTCAATAAGAATTAACAAAAAAATGGAGTACTTTCTTGCATTCATGAATGACATTGTCTAATCAACCAAATTAAAAAAAAAACATCGACAATAACTAATTAAATTAACCCTTTAAACTATCTTTATGTCGGTAGACGTTAATATATTATAATTTTGGGGTGGACTACCATCTATGTTTTTTCATAAATGGACAAGGATGAGACAAGTGTACTGTCCAGATTGATTCTATGGTAGTCGTTCAAAATTCAAAATAAGCAATTATTAAAAAAATAATTAGAAAACATAATTGGTAGTTGATGAATGGATAACTGGTAGCTAATGGATCGATAACCAACAGTTCATGGTAGATAACTAGAAGAATGTGTGAGCGAGAAAAAGAATATAAAAAATAACTGATGGTTAATAAATGGATAGCTCATAGCTAATGCATGGATACCATATAATTTGGGGTGGATTGGTAATTGACGCATGGATAATGTATAATTTTGTGGTACTTAACTTGTTGTATATCGATGTTCACCAACCACAAATTAAGTGGTTGTGCTAGTATATTTTAAGACAACACATATCATAAAAAAATTGAGAAAGTGAACACTTCTTCAGCCATTGAATTATTTTTTATTATTGAAATATTTATTATTCTTTTTTCTATTGTTTGTTTTGTCAATAAGAATTAACCAAAAAAACCAAGTACTTACTCACATTTATGAATGACATTGTCTAATCAACCAAATTCAAAAACAACATTAACAAATAACAAATTAAGTTAGCCTTGTAAACTATTGTTTTTAATTATTATGTTGATAGGCGTTTAGATATTATCTCAGATTTCGGGCTTCCTTGAGCGGATCAACATGATTAACCCAAGTGTAACAAGTGTACAATCGGGATTAATTTCATGGTCGTCACATATTGTTATGCTTAAATGCATCTTGATTAAGATTTAAATAACCTTAAGTAAAGCTGTGACTAAAGAAAGTTTTTTATTATTATTAAATAACATTTGTTTTATGTTTATATTATTTATATTTATACTTGTATTAATTAGTTTAATGTTTATATTGTACCATAAATGAATAACTATAACGATCTTGTAATTACACCGATACGTGTTTTTATTTGAGATTTTAGGGTGGAGAAGCACCTATCCCTTTTCTAAGTTGCATGTGTATGAGACAAGTGTAGTGTTTAGATTGATTCTATGGAAGTCGTTATAGATTCAAACTAAAGAATTATTATTATTATAATATATATATATATATATATAGTTGTTGTGTGGATAACTCCCAATTTGTGAGAGATAACTCATTTAACAAGAATAAGGCAAGAACAAGTAATTGATAACTTATTAGTGGCATTTAACTTGTGATCTATCGATGTTAACCAGCCACAAGTTAAGTGGTTGTGCTAGTTAGTTTAATGTCAAACTAAGTGGCGGGTTGCACCTATCGGCATTCACCAACTACTTTACTTGTGGTTGTGCTAGTTATTGCATATTCTTATTTGTTATTTAATTACACTGATATGTGTTTATTACACCGACAAGTGTTTTTATTTGATATTTTGGGGTGGACAAACACCTATGCTTTTTCTAGATTGCACGAGTATGAGACAAGTGTACTGTCCAGATTGATTCTATGGCAGTCGTTCTAAATTCAAAATAAACAATTATTAAAAAAATAATATAACTCGTTGTTTGTGAGAGGCAATTCATTTAAATAGAATAAGGCGAGAACAAGTAGAACTTATCAGTGACACTTAACTTGTTACCTATTGATGTAAACTAGCCACAAGTTAAGTGGATGTGTTAATATCTTAGAATTTGGGGTGGACTAGTACCCATGTTTTTCCTAGATCGCATGAGGATGGGAAAAATGTACTCTCGAGATTGATTTTATGTTAGTTGTTCCCATTTCAAATTAAAAAATAAATAAACAATAATTGATGGTTGATGCATGGATTCTTAGTTAATGCATTGATAACGACAATTGGTGGCACACAACCCATTTAATTAAAACGAGATAAAAACAAGTTACATATAACTTATTTGTGGCACTTAACTTGTGGCCTATGAGTCTTCACTAACCACAAGTTGTGGATGTTCTAATTTAATTTAATTTATTAAC
This sequence comes from Pseudotsuga menziesii, assembly GCA_001517045.1. Lineage (NCBI taxonomy): Eukaryota > Viridiplantae > Streptophyta > Pinopsida > Pinales > Pinaceae > Pseudotsuga > Pseudotsuga menziesii. The sequence continues at coordinate 4,868 of LPNX011037216.1, read as the reverse complement.
TTAAATGATGTTATACATCTTAATCATATATATTCACCCAGTAATAATTAAAATTAAAGATTATCATCCCAAATACAAATATTTACTACTAATAATAAGTAATAATAATTTAAATTAAAGGTTAATGTCGTGATGTAATCATTTGTTTATGTAGCAAGATATTTTCATTTTACTATCTTTATAGAATAAAGAATAAATACATATTAGAAAAATATAATCATTAACGTTTCAATATATAACTAGCATAACTATTATTTGTTTTCATTTACCTTATAGTTAAACCAGCTATGCCACTAATAACCCGTATGTTACCAATATTTTTTTATATTTGTTTTATAATCATTTATTATGTCCTCGACAAGGGATAAATATAAATCGATCAAGGCTATTAATCCATCTTGTTTATTTTAACTTTTCAATTTTGCTAAAGTTATATCATAGTTGAAGTATTATTTATTTATGTGTAATTTTTTAAAATTGTAATTAATTGTCATTCTATTGGCAGAGATAGGTGATGTTGGTGTTGATATTTGTGCCCCAAGACCCAGTAGCAGGATTGCGTTAGCTTGGTAACTTGGGATGTTGCATGGTGTTCGCGTCGATGTCTATGACCTAGCTGAGACTTAGCTTTTCGTGTAGTGAAGTGCCAAATGTGTTGTGTTTTGAATAACATGTGTCAAATGTGTTGTATTCTTAATAACAAGTGGATTGACATGCAATTTTATAGAAAAATATATATCATCAAATGGATTGGCATACAATTTTATCCAAAAATATATATCATCAAATGCAGAATAATAAATTTCAGAATTGAAATTCAATATTTAATATATATATATAGGATTGGATTAAGATTTGGATTGGATTAAAAATAGGATACTAGATAGATTATATGCTATTGGTATTTTCTTTGACTACACGAATAGGGTACAGGGTTTATTATAGAGCAAATCAGTTTCTTGTAAATTCTTAATCATCATTAGTTTAAGGTTTGCTAGTGCTTGGTGTGCAAATTCTCAATCGGTCTTCCACTCGAGTTCATTCAAAGGTAGTATTCATTTAGACATTGATTTTTTTTATGAATCCCAATGGTAAGGAGTTGCATTGACTATAGAACCAAAATACAATCGCACTTGCAAGACATGTGGGCACAAAAATTTGATAAGTGGATTGTCTTCGACAGCTTCCAGCATTCCTTGCACAATTTGAAGGGGACTTCGGTGCTGACTAAGGCTCTTAAATGGACTTTGGAAACCCCCGAATGTAAAGGTGTTTGATTTGTTCAAATTTTTCGAATGGGACTGCAAATGCAATAAAGGTTTTTCGTTACCCAAGCCTTGAAGCTGCCTGCAGAGTGTGACAGGAATGCTAGCGCCAACCAATGCAACAATAGTAAGTCTTTCCCCTCACCCCATTTCTTGAGTTTCTTTTCATATTTATTCTCAACCCTTTTTATTCTTGCATTTCATATTTCTTCTTCTCATGCCTTGATCTTCTTTCTGGGATTTGTGCAACAGCTGCTCCCGGTAGTTCGTCTACGGACAAACCTCCAACTTCAACTCATGGTAATGTGTCTCCCGGTAAAAGCATGGTAATGTGTCTCACTTTTTCTCCTTTTGCGGCGATGAAATTTTATAAAAATGAATAAACTAAAAATATATGTTCATATATCTACAAATCCATCAACAATTTGATAATGGTGTAAGGAAACAAAAGTTTTCAATTTGGATTAGCTTTTATATCGTATTTTTTTCAAATTAAAAAAAATAGTTTTTTTCTTATTTATCTCATTTTTCTTTAATGTCATTTATTATTATTTCACACATTCATAAGTAGTCATAAAACCGCGACCCCCCATATCTATATTTATTTTTATTTTTTATTCCAATTTTTTTTAACAAGGTTTGTATAGACACTTTTAAGATTGTTGTACAACTTTTAAAACTTTATTTTATGATATATTTAAATTATTATTAAAATATTAATATAAATAATAATTTATAAGTATATGTAAAACCGCGACCCAAAAATCTATTATGCGAAAAGCTTAAACAAACTACTTTTTTTTATGAATCTAAAAATAATATTCAAGAGAATGTTAAAATGTTTAAAAAAAAAATTTAAACATTATTTTTCATTTTTATAATTAACATTTCAATACATTTACAATAACCTATGTTATGTTATTAGTTAAAAAAAATTATATAAAATTATATAATAGAAAAAACAAAAAAAAATTACATATTTAAAATCACCACATTTAAATCTATTTTATTACAAATTTTTAACAAAATATATGGAAAATTAATATGTTTTCTATAGCTGTAAAGGTGAAAATCTCTATTAAAAGTTGCATTATAAAGGTTTAACAGTCCCAACCCATATACCAAAGCAACCCAAGCCTAAAACTTAGCTATGGTAATGGAGGACATGTCATTAGCCATGAAAATAAGAAAAATATTATTTCGTACCTAAAATATATACTTTCCTTGTTAGCTACTTGAAAATCTCTTACTTTCCTTATTGGAGAGATAAATGAAATAGAATGTATGTAAACACATAATAAAAAATATTATTTTCCTTACAAAATATATATACTTTCCTTCCTATATACTTTCGTCGCTGGTGGTGAAAATTTATTACTTTCCTTATTGAATAGATAAATGTAGTAGAATGTTATGTGTAAAAATTAAAAAACAAAAATATTATTTTTTCATAAATATATATAATTTTTGTTTTATTACTAATATCAAAATATATTTATTACTTGTATTTAAAATTATATATATTTTTTCGATTAATTATCATAAAAATATACTTTTTAGTTTCTTTTAAAATTATACAATGTTTTGTGTTTCTGTAATTAAGATGGCTTAAAAAAAATATGTGTAAAAACATGATTATTTTGTTAAAAAAAAATCTTTTATATATATTCTTTTAAAAACATGATTATTTTGTTAATTTTTTTTTTTATCGTATGGTACTCCTTCATGTGTCTGTGTTGTATCTGGCTTTTTGGTTGCACTATTATTGAAAGGTTTTATTTGCGGTTTGATTAGGACAATATTGGTGGTTACTCACTATTTTTGTTCAGTCCTGCTCTCTTGCCACTAATGGATTGGATGGGTTCCAACCAATACTTTGCATATTTATCTTTGTCCTTCTGGCCGATGACCTTTCTGGTGCGAATTTTAGAAAGCTTTGTAAGCTTTGCTTTAATTATAAAAAATATATATAATATATAATTATTTAACTATATTTTTAACTATATTTCTATATATATTTTAGGACTATATTATTGTATAATTTTTTACATTTAATTAAATTATATATATATATGATTAATGTATAATTTTTTTATACACTATATACATTATTATAATGATGTATAATATCATTTGAATTATTAAATATAATAATATTTAAATAATAATGTACAAAGTTTATAGTCTTAAGTAGTTATAATTAATATTTTAATAAACTATTTATGTTATAAAACGTTATATAGCTACAATTACTTTGTAAACATAGGAGGTAGTTAATGAAAATGAAAGTAGTTATAAGTGAAAATTATTTATTTTAAATGTTAAATTTAGTAGGTTATAAATGGATATGGAAAAGTTTTCAAAGTATGATAATTATGGCTTTATCAATAAAAATGGTAATTGCTAATTTTGTGAAGAATAATATGTGAGAGAAAAAGAACAAGTTGCATGGCCAAGCAAAAGTTGCCTAGTATGATAAAGAAGTTGTTACTAATGCAGGAAAAGATTATTGATGTTTCTAAATAATCATGTTGTTACATGTGGAGAAAAATACATTCATTCTTTTTTTTCTTGTTCATGAAAAATCACATGAAATTGGAAAGATTATTGATGTTTCTAAATAATCATGCTATTACATGTTGAGAAAAAAGTATTCTTTTTTTTC
>LPNX011037205.1:0-65405 GCA_001517045.1 Pseudotsuga menziesii | reverse complement strand
GATCCTTAACTTTGTTCAGGGAACAAGGACACATGGGATCTTCTATAAGGCAAAATCTGATCTTGATTTGATTGGATTTACTGACAGTGATTGGGCAGGCGATAGCACATATAGAAAGTCCACTTCAGGGTATGTGTTCATGCTTGCAGAAGGGCCAATCAGCTGGTCAAGCAAGAAACAGAGTGCCATTGCACTCTCATCTACTGAAGCTGAGTACAGAGGAGTTGTTAATGCAGCAACTCAGTGTTTATGGTTGCAGGGTTTACTTGGAGAGTGTGGTTTCGGACCTGAGTACTGAACTACCATCTACTGTGATAACCAGAGTACCATTTGAATCTGCAAAGATCCAGTTTAGAAGCAGAGAACCAGACACATTGAGATTCACATGCACTACATCAGAGAGCTTGTGCATGATGGCACCATTCACCTACTCTTCTGTTCATCTTCAGAACAAGTAGCTGATATCTTCACCAAAGCATTTTGTGAGAATACCTTCAGCAATCTCAAATTACTGCTGGGGATTGTTGATCATGCTGTAAAGGCATGAGTGGAGACAAGATTCTACAATTTTGTTTTACAGTCCATGTTTAAGGGAGGATTTTCCCAAGTTGGTTTTGCCTCTTTCCTTGTTTCATATGGACTTGCAGTATGTAAAAGGGTGACTAAGCCTTGTTTCTAGGACCTATATTTTTGATTTATTACTCACAAATTTAGGCTTAAGGGGGGGTGTTATAATAATCAAACCCATAGTATTACCCACTTAGACATTAATTCATTTATTTTTGTCTTATTTGCCTAGTTCATGAGTCCCACCATGTGCAAGTTGCTAATTGCCTATCCATAGAGGTCAAACTTGCCATCTTTGACTCATGTAGCACTTGCCATCCTTCTTAACAATTACTACTTCTTTCTCTAAATGTTCACATCTTGTGTTGCTTTCAGCTAGCTGTTGTTTCAGAGCCTCTTCAATTTTCTTTACCTCTTCCAGCTCTAGCTTTATTAGAGAGATGTCTTTTCCATTGGTTTCATACTGGATTAATAGTTGTTTTTGTTTTCTTTTCTTTATTCTTAGTCTATCAATCTCCTCTAGAGCACTCATCAGCTCTCCCTCCATGTCCACAATGGCATCTTCATCATTCATCTATGTACAACTCATCTCTAGATCCTCTACAGCCATAAGCATGAAATCATTCTCTTTGTCTTCATGGGAGGATTCACTTTCTGAAGTTTCTGTGGATTCATCATCATTCACACGTAGACTTTTCTTCTTGTACTTGTTTTCTTTACTATACCTCTTCTTCAGAAATTTCTCTTCATCTGCAGAACTCTGCTCTTTCCTCATATAAGGGCATTTAGCAGCAAAGTGTCATGTTTTACCACAGTTAAAACATTTGAAAGGCAGTTTGCCTTTGTATTTCCCTGACCCCGTTTTCAGTCTTCTCACAAATTTTGCTTCTATTTCGTCCACATATGCCTCTATACTCTTTTCAGCTTTAAAAGAGGCTTCTCTGGATGTGTTTTGATCTTTACTAATCCTCATTTCATAGGCTGTCAAAATTCCTAGTAATTGGTCAAGAGATAACGTTTTAAGATCACTCATTTCTTCTATAGCTGAGACTTTAGGGTTGAATATGTCAGGCAGAGATCTCAGGATTTTATGAACAAGGAAGGTATCATCATCACTTATTTTTTCACCAAGAGCTCTCATAGCATTTACTAACTCATCAACTCTCAGGAAAAATTTACTAATACTTTCATCTTCATTCATTTTCAGTTGTTCAAATCTTAGCCTATGAGTCTGCAATTTGGCATCATTAACTTTCTCATTTCCTTCATAGCTGCTAATAAGCTTATCCCACATTTCTTTGGCAGAATCAAGATGCATTACTTTTACAAAATCAGTTTCAGCAAGACCACTCAGAATAGCATTCATTGCTTTTGCATTGAAAGTAAAGTCTAGCTTATCATCTTTGGATGCTAGCAAAACAAGTTTTGCATACCCAGTCTCTACTACTTCCCAAACATCAGCACCTAGGGACATTAAGTATGTTCTCATCCTAACCTTCCAGAAAGCAAAATTTTTACCATCAAATATGGGTGCTTTGTTTATTGATCCATATTGACTAGCCATTTTAACTCTTCAGGATCTACCTTAACCAAAAGGAACGCTGCTCTGATACCAATTGTTACAGGTATAAACTAACTGAGAGGGGGGGTGAATCAGTTAGTTAAGATTTGTTACAATACTTCTTCTTTTAACTCAGAATCAATAAACTTTATGGCAGTCAATCTTTTCTATGAATTCATAGTTATAAACATAAGAGCAGATAACATAATACATAGCATTCAATCACAACATTTAATCACATATATGAGACACAGATATTTCATGAGGAAACCCATAAGGGAAAAAACCTCTTCTTCTTCTGATGTCAAAGGCTTCAATGGTTGTACATCACTTCTTATTTGAGCACCGACTCAAAGAGGTTACAACCTCTAAATGCAAGCACCAACTTGCTGAGAGCATCAACTCTCACTGTGACCCAGCACCAACTGAGTGAAGACACCAATCTTCAATCTCTACAAGCACCCACTTGCAGATAGAGACATAAAGTCTCCCCTAGCACCTCCCTACCTCCCTTATTTGCTTAGACTTTCCAATAGAATCAAAATGCAATAATACAGATATGTCTCTGCTTACCAAACCACTCTGCTCTGTTCAACATCGGCTCTCTTCTCCTCTGTTCTATTCAACTGTTCAGCACATTCTTCAGTTCCTCTGCTCATTCAGAATCAGTTTACAGTACTGATCCCTTAATACTCTATACACCATTACTCTCATAAAAAACAACTCACTTTCACAATTGTTTCTGCTCAATATATATATCATCTTCTGAGTTCATTTCACTATCTGTTTCATCCAAACCATATCCTCAAACCATTACAGAAACTATTCAGCTTCAACATCCTCACGAACCCTCTGTACACATCGAATGATATATATTCGAATCATATCTCCCCTTTTTGTTTTATTTGTTCCTTACTCTTCCTATTCCATCTCCTTTCGAATCATCATTACAAGCGGTTGCTAAACGGTTCACAATTCAGGTTCCTCATAACTGTTAATCCGCTTGCTTGAATACTCTTCGAATCCTCAACTGTACAGGGCTCTTCGTATTCCTCTTCAAAGATTACACTGAAGCAGCAGGTGAAATGACAGAGCTCGCAAGCAACATCTCCTTCCGCAACGTCAGAGGTCGGAAGAAGTTCTACTTACACAACGTCGAAGCTCACAATCAATATATCCTTCCGCCATTGTGGCTCCCAAAGCAACTAAGCGTCCGAAGTCCAAAGCATTTCGACTGCCGATGCTTATAGTCGCATGTGTCTTTAACCTTTCCTTTTTCGCCATTGCGGCTGGGAAAGTCATTCCGCTTCTGAAATCCAAAGCGCTCCCACTGCCGATTAAGAGTTCATTCCGCTTCCGAAGTCCAAAGTGCTCCGACTACCGATGCTTATAGTCGCGCGTGTCTTTAACCTTTCCTTTTCCGCCATTGCGGCTGGGAAATTCATTCTGCTTCCGATGTCCAAAGCGCTCCGACTGCCAATTAAGAGTTCATTTCGCTTCCAAAGTCCAAAGCGCTCCGACTGTCGATTCTTATAGTCGCGCATGTCTTTAACCTTTCTTTTTCCGCCATTGCGGCTAGGAAAGTCATTCCGCTTCCGAAGTCCAAAACGCTCCGACTGCCGATTAAGAGTTTTCTCCATTGATACCTGCGTGCCTGCCTCTTTTTCAGTAGATTGCCACATCCATTTGACATCAGTTCCCCTTCTTTTTATAGCATATTTCCATCAATGACAATACTTTAAGACTGAGAACTAGCTACCATCTACTAGTCCTGAACACACCACTCTGAACGATATTCCAACAAAAAGGACTATGAATGAACCAATATCTAAATTAAGAAAGGTTAAGGAAGATAATTAGCGAATTATGAAGGCTCAAGAGGAACTGAACACTATCCTGTTAGCAAAAATCCATTGTGAAGAAAAAGATAAAAATACAGATTTTGATCAGGAACCGCCTAAAACTGGACCTTGTACAATAAACGAAAGGGTAGGAAGCTGGAATTTTCCAGCCATAACCCTGACACTTCAAGTGAAGAGTCAGTTAAACATCAAAGAAAAACTCAATAGTCAAGCGAAAGCAGTGATGAAAATAAAAAGAAGAAAAAGTATAGACCCTATGAGGAAATATTTGGGGAGTTCAAAAAAATCACCCATGTTTAATGGGGGAATCGAGAAGGGAGGGGAGGCAGAGGCTTGGATGTCCGGTATGAAAAAATACTTCCAAATATATAATTACTCAAATGAGTTGAAAGAAAAAATGGCCATTTATAATATGATCGAAAGGCATATATTTGGTGGCAAGATATAAAGAAAGTTAAGGGTATAAAATAAAGGTATGTAACCTAAAAAACGTTTAAGAAGTTGTTTAAAAGAAAATATTTAGCTGAACAGTATTATGAAGAAAAAGCCAAGGAGTTTTATGAACTAAGGTTAGGGGCCATGGAAATGAAAGAACTATGTATTAAGTTTTTAATATTACTTCACTATGTCCCCTACATAATTGATGAGAAGCCCAAGATACAACGGTTCCTTAGCTTCGTGCCCCTCATGTTCAAAGAACGGATTGAAATGTAAAAATCCAAAGACGCTAGAGGAAGCGATGAGAAAAGCCAATTTCTGTTATGACCAAAACAAGAACAAAAGAGAAAGTATACTAGATTGGAAAAACCAAAGGCCAAATAATTTTGATTCTAAAAGAAAACAAAATAAGTTCCATAAAAATATGGGAAATAATTATAAAGGGTATCAGGGTAATAATTACAAAGGTTTTAAACCTCAATATTTTGCACTACCCTCAACTGTTCCTAATAAAAACCCAGTGCAAAGAGAACCCTTAAAATGTTGGGAATGTGGAGAGAAACACTAATATAAATATTGTCTAGCAAGGAAACAAAATTTTAATGTTCATTATATTCAGGAAGCAGTTATAGTTGGCGATATGGCTAGAAGCATGCCTAGAATTTGTGTTGCACTAGAAAATTGGCAAACAGACCACCAAACTTCCATGGTCGAAATTGAAGGTATGATAAACAATCAAACTATCTCTATCTTAATTTATCCAGGTGCAAGATTGAGTTATATTTCACCTAGAGTAGTTGACTTGTGCAATTTGGTACCTAAAAATTTTGATAAGTAGTGGCTAGTACAATTAGCCACATGTACAAAAAGAAAGGTTACTAGTATTGTTAGATATTGTAAGATAATGTTGAATGATTTCCTGACACATGTTAATGTATATATTTGTTGATAGGGATGGATTGGCTTGAAGAGCATAAAGTTTTGCTAAACTGTTTTGATAAAACATTTACATGTATTGATAAAAATGGAAATAATATAAAGGTGAAAGGAATTCCTAGGAAGGTAGCCATCAGATAAATATCTACTCTCCAAATGAAGAGATTAGTAAGAAAAGGATGCAAAGTATTCACAATATATATAATGAATGACAAGGAAAATGATATGAAAACTAAACTGGAAGACATACATGTTTTAAAGGAGTTTGAAGATATCTTTCTGGAAGAAGTCCCTGGAATTCCTCCAAAAATGGATATAGATTTCACAATCGATCCGATACCGAGAGAGCGGTAACAACACCAAAATCTCCATACCGAGTGAACATAATCAAACTCACAGAACTAAAATCACAATTACAATAACTAATCGATAAAAAGTACATTCAGCCAACTGTGTCTCCCTGGGGAGCACCGATCTTGTTTGTGAAAAAGAAAAATCGATACACTAAGATTATGTATAGATTACATGCAACTAAATGAAATAACTATTAAAAATAGATACCCACTTCCCCAGATAGATGATCTGTTCGATTAGTTCCATAGAACAACTATCTTTTCAAAGATAGATTTAAGGTCGGGTTATCATCAAGTGTGAATAAAAGATGAAGATATTTAAAAAAAAACATTTATGACTCGTTATGGTCACTATGCATTTGTCATGATGCAATTTCGGTTGACAAACACACATGTTGCATTCATGTGTTTAATTAACAACATCTTAAGTAACTATCTAGATAAATTTGTAGTCATCTTCATTGATGACATATTAATCTACTCTAAGAATGAACAAGAACACATAGAACATCTGAAAATAGTTTTGCAAGTTTTAAGATAACAACAACTTTATGCAAAATTTAGTAAGTGTGACTTTTTCAAAGACAAAATTCAGTACCTCAGACATGTAGTGTCTAAGGATGGAATCTTAGTCGACCCAGATAAGGTAAAATCCATCATGGAATGGTCAGTTCCTAAAAATGTATCTAACATCAGATCTGATTTATGGGAATCACTAGATACTACATGAAGTTCATATAAGACTTCTCTTAGATTTATTACCCCATAACTTCCTTAATACAGAAGAAAGGAAAAAATTTTGAGTGGACTTAAAAGTGCGAGGAAAGTTTTAACAAATTAAAAAACCTAGTAACCACCACCCCGATCTTAAAAATTGTTGATCCATTCAAGGATTTCGTCGTATGCACTGATGCTTGCAATGAAAGGTTAGGTGGAGTTTTACTACAAGACAACTATGTTATAGCTTATGAATCCATAAAACTAAAGATCATGAGAAGAATTATGCGACACATGATCTAGAACTTGTTGTTATAATTCATGCCTTAAAAATGTGGTGGCATTACTTAATTGGGAGAAATTTTCACTTATGACAGATAACATAAGCCTTAAATATCTATTTCATCAATAGAATTTGAATGCAATACAAGCCAGATGGTTGTCCTTTCTAAGCGAGTATGAATTCAAAATAAAGCACATAAACAAAAAACAAAATAAAGTAGCAGATGCTTTAAGTCGACATGCAAATTTACTGTGTGCAAGCAGCAGCTACGAATCTGATCTCCGAAATCAGATTTTAAGTACTGAAAATTATGATGGTGCATATAAGGATTTAAAAGAAAATACTACTAAAAATGAACAAGAACAAGTAAAAGAAGACTTTAGAATAAACCAACAAGGACTATTGTTGTATAAAAATAGGTTGTATATACCTAACATAAGAGAAATTAAATTGACAGTCATGGATGAACTACATAAAAGACCATACTTGGTGCATCTGGGTATCAACAAATGATTACCATGATTAGAAAGGACTTCTTTTGGCCAAACATGAGAAAGGAAGTGGCTGAATACTTAACTCTTTGCCTGTAATGTCAGCAAGTTAAAGCAGAGCATCAACATCCAGCAATATTGTTGCAGCCACTACCCATTCCAAAATGGAAGTGGGAGACCATAAGTATGGATTTCATCACCGAATTTCCCAATAATTTCAGACAACATGATTGCATCATGGTTGTGGCTGACAAGTTAATCAAAGTGATTTATTTTATACCTATCAAATATACCTACAAAGTTGTAAATATTGCATACATCTTCATGAAATAAATATTCAAGTTACATGGTGTACCGAAGGTAATAGTCTTGGACAGAGATGCAAAGTTTACAGGTAACTTCTCGAAAACCTTATTTAAAGTCTTGGGTACTGAGTTAAATTTAAGTACTACATATCATCCATAAACAGATGCAAAGACTGAAAGAGTAAACCATGTTCTAGAGGAAATGCTAAGAATGTATGTTATGGACAAACCAGGTAAGTGGGAAGACTACCTACACTTGGTTGAATTTGCTTATAACAATAATTTCCAAGTTTCTCCAGGTATGATTCCATTTGAAATTTTATATGGGTTTAAGTGTAATACTCCAATCTCACAGAGAAATATTGTTGATAGATTGATGTTAGGACCTGATTTAATAGAAGATATGGAACTAAGCGTGAAACAGGTACAACAAAACTCGAAGGCTGCCCAGGAAAGGTAGAAAAGTTATGCCGACTTAAACATAACTCCTAGAGAGTTCCAAGTGGGTGATCATGCATATATAAAGGTAAAGCCCAAGAAAAGTACCTTGAGATTGGGAAAGTATAAGAAATTGGCACCCAGATATTGCGGTCCATTTGAAATTTTAGCTAAAGTAGGGTTGATTTCATACCAGTTATCCCTACCACCTAGTATTAAAGTACATAATGTGTTTCATGTTTCTATATTCAAAAGATATGTTCATGATGTTTCTCATGTGATTGACTGGAATGTAATCCAGGTGGAACTAGAGGGAGAGTTCCAAGTGAGACTGGAGCGCAATCTCGATAGGAGAGAACTTTTACTCCGAAACTGTACCATCGGACAGGTAAAGGTATAATGGAAGCACCTTAGTCCGGAAGAAGCTACTTGGGATATGGAAAGTAATATGCAGGAGGCATATCTAGGCCTATTCCAAGAGGCTAAAATGGATGAATAAAATCAAAAGTTATAACATCGACGACAGTGTTATATTTTAAGGGGAGGTGTATGTAATACCCCCTGAATAAATAATTTTTAATTCTACTGGAAAATACATTGATTATTATTTTATTATTCTTTGACAAGAAGGTCAAGAATATAATTTTTTGTAATAAAACATTCCCTATTTAATAAAATATGTTTAAGGGGAACAAAAGTGGATATAGCTCTTGAAAGAGTGTTTGTTGACCCACAAGAGGAAAATGACAAGTGACAAAGACCGCTAAGTGAGAACTCAATATGCAGGAGGCATCATCCCCAAAAATCAGGTCTACACTCCTAGTTGAGTTGCTAAAGAATAGGAGGCTCATAAATGACCAATTCCTAGGAAAAATACTATTTAATAGTATTTGCATGAGCAAAAGGAGTCTAGCATTGGACAAGGATTAACATCTTTATAATGCAAGAGAGGGCCCATTGAGATCTTTTTTCCTTGTGGTTCAGTGAACTGGATTGGGGGTTTTGGAGCAAGTGATTTGGCTACTCTGGGAGTTGGTTGGGAGGAACAACTTCTCCACTTTTGTTTTCCCAACTTTGGTGCTAGGTTCCTTGTTTTCTTATAACTAATTCTAGTTACAGTAGGACGCGTATGTGAAATTTTTATGTAGAGTTGCATCTCCAGGTAGTAGGATTATGCATTTCTGTAGAACAAATATCCATGTTTCTCTGAAGTATTTTAGATCTGTATAATGTTATTACTGTAATGATTAATATTTTGTTTTGCGTAAAATTACCTAATTGTAACTATGATAAATTTGCTAATGGTTTCAGAATCTGTTTTTGGACGATTTGGAATTGAGGTGTATGTGTCTAATGAATTGAATCCTCTATTGTTGTAACTGATCAAATATCCTACTATGTTTTGCTGGAATGTGTCAATTTCTATAATTCTTCCTTAACTTTGCTTTTCGATTTTAGGTTGAAACTATAATGGTTATTTATAGATTAGATCTTAGTTATTTAGTATTGTGGTTGAAAATTGTTTTACATAGAGAAACCATATTTCAAAACCTACAAATCTCTTAAGTAACTTAGTACAACTGGTTAAATGTTACCAAATCATGTTCAGACAGTGAAATCAAGGGCATGGTTGCAAGCACTAAGATGGTTTCCAGATCCAATTAACATACAGTGAATTAAAATCAAATACCTACTTGAAAAACTTGAATCCATCGTTAAACACAAAAGAAGTCAAATCAATGGTTTGGATCCAAGATCTGTATCTTGGATAGATCAACATTGAGACTGTTTTCCACAACCAGAAGGTGTGCCCGAGTTAAGCCTAAACAAATCGCCATACATCGTGCGGTGGAGATCAATCTTGGAAGTAGATCGACGGTCGAGGTTATATCCGCAAAGAAGATCAACGACTGATAATAGTCATGAAGGGTTCATTGAAGAATCCATAAAGAAACAAATTAACGATCAGGATTAAAGCCACAAAAGAGATCAATGGTTTTTAAAAGTAATCAGGAGGCAGAAAATAGGAATAAGACAAGGCAGATTGTTGAATATTCTAAGATCCAATTTCCGCAACAAATCAAGATCAATGGCCAAGGTTGATTCTGAAAGGATCAACGATGCAGAAAGCACATGTGGAATGTAGAATGCAGAAGGGAAAAAATTAATTTAATGGAACTTGGAGTTTTCGAGATCCGATTTCTGCAAAAAAACCAGATCGACGGTCAAAATGATTTTCGCAAGGATCAACGGTGTAGAAATCATATGTGGGATGTGGAAGCTAGAGAGTCAAAGATAAAGTTAACGAAACTTTGAGTTTTCGAGATCTGACTTCTGCATCAAAGCCAGATCGACAGTTAAGATGGTTTCCATGAGAAAAAACGATGCAGAAAGCATATGCGGAATGCAGAATGCGGAAGGGAAAATATTAAGTTAACAAAACTTGGAGTTTTCGAGATCTGAATTCTGCATCAAAGCCAGACGATCAATATGATTTCCACGAGGATCAACGGTGCGGAAAGCATATGCGGAATGCGTAATGCGGAAGGGAAAAGATTAAGTTAAAGGAACTTGGAGGTTTCGAGATCCGACTTCCACAAGAAAACCAGATAAATGGTTTAGATGGTTTTTGTGAGGATCAATGTTGTGGAAAGCATATGCGAGATGAAAAAAGTGGAGAGTCAAAGATTAAGTTGATGGAACTTGGAGTTTCTGAGATCCAACTTTTGCATCAAAGCAAGATCGACGGTCAAGTTTGATTGCTACAAGGATCAACGGTGCGGAAAGCATGTGCGGAATGCGAAAGGAGGAAAGTGGCCAATTGAAGGTATCGACTTGTTGGTTTTATGATTTCTGAGTTCTGCCCAGAAGGCAGAAGGCGAAAGAGTCAATTTTAGTGCAGAAAAGACTATTATGGTTGCAGAGTGTATCTGTCAATGACATAACGACTATTACAATGGTCCCTAAGCCCGAAAATGAATGTGCAAGGATTAATTTGACCTTTTAAATACGGCCAGGGTTTATTTTTATTTGTAATTTCCCATAATTGTTAGGAAATTTTATTAATATGTCCGAAGATATATGGTTATAGAAAAATATATATGGTTATAGGTTTGTTTTTTTATATTTGAATTTTGAGGTATGTTACAGGTAACTATCCTAAAACTTAGGGGTTACCTAAGGGACCTTTCTAAAAGGATATTCTATATTATAAATTTAGTTTTCACTTCTCCATTTTTATGTGGCATCTGGACAAGAGAGAAAATAAAATATTCTTCTTTGTGTGCTTTAGAGTTGTTTGCTATTGTTTTGCTTAACAATATTTATGCTACTTAATGCCTAGGGTTACTGTTGCTTTGACTTGATGTCTAGGTTTCTTACTAATCTTGGAGTGGGCCATGACTCTCCTGCTAATGTTTTTAGTAGGTCATGACCTCGTTACCTTCTTCCTGGGCTGATTACAAGTCTAGTTTTGACTCTTGTTTGTAGGTTGCTTACACATGACTTTTTCTAGGGCTACTAAACTTGCTTCGTGGCCTTTTTGTGACTTGCTAGTGAATGTGTATTCCCTCTAGGGCTGGGACATGAAATATGTGATTCCTCCAAGGGCTGATTCGTGGTTGTTATGACCTTCTTTTACTAGTCGTGGGATGAGGCCATGACCTCCTTTAGTTTCCCATACAGAGTTGTTACCTTTTGTTGGTTTCCAGGATTGAAACATGGACTTATTGGCCTGTTTGAACTTGATGCGCGAACTTGTTAAGCTAGGCATGCCACTGCCCAGCCCTAGAGGGCATACACAGTACTGCCTAGCCTAGGGAGGTCACATCAGACATAAGTTATGCATCACTCCCTTGAAAATTTCTTGATCTTATCTTAAACTGATAAAGGCTCGATGTAGTCTATTTGGGGGTTGCTTCATATTTGGATACTACATACCTAGACTATGATTTGTTTTATATGCCTTTTGGGATGGAAATGGTTGTGCTTGTCTTCTCCTAACATGTCGTGACTATTTGAATCCTTTTTGAATTGGATTGTCTCTACTATGGTTGGGTCATTCCTGTACATAATATGTCATATATTGTCCATGGACTATGGTTTCCTGTATTACCTATTTTTGGTTTGGGGTAAGTATACGACAATTGACATATCATCTAGGAATTAACATGACAACTGACCTATCATCTAGAGTGACTATTTGTGGTTTGGCTAAGTATCGTTGCTTTCTATCCTAATGAGATATTCCCACTTGGTGACTTGGTTTTATTGTTGTGTGTATATAACCTAAATCCATAGCATGTTAACCTTATCTCTCTCAAATTATCACTTATTCCATGTTGTCCTTATAGTGACAAGAGCTGACTCAATATATTTGAGTATAAGGAAGATTCAAACAAGATCTATTTAAAATTTGTTTTTCAATTACTGTGTATTAATTTCATTGTAATTTTTCTAGTGTTTATGTTTTGTATATTGGAAATGATAATCCATCTCAAGGACCAACTTTAATGCAATGACCAACTAAATGTTAAAGTTGAAAGAGATGAAAATTATGTTCAAGTTTATTACAATGGTACTCTTCTAGATCTAGCTTTTTTTATATCTTTTTTTGTATTAAAGTATAAATTTTGTTTTTTTCTCTATATTAACCCTAACCTAAATCAGACTTTAACAAGCGCTTCCCACATCCACCTCCTTCAATTGAGATTAAAAACAACTTTAGAAACTTTAGCTTTGGAAAAGGCTCAATTAACCAAGTATACCTTGGTCAAATCGAACAAGATAATTATGTGTTATGTCCTCTCTCCTATTTGGTTATTGCTAGGTTGTTTCTCAAGGGACGGACCATCCCTTGATGATCTAACCTGCACCTAACCCTTAGGCGCATTATTGATGACCTTAGAGGATCACATCATCAATTTGGATCTTATCCTTATACAACGATGATATATATACCTTGAGAGAGAGAACATATTAAAGTCCTTGGTCTTGTTGGTCCTTGGTCCTAGTGCACTTATTGTATGTAACTTTGGTATGAGGAATTTTATTTTGTTTCTTTATTGCTATTGACCATATGACCTTTAGTACCCTATTCTAAGTCAACCTAATCTTATTTTTATTTTATTGGTAACTATCATAAAACTTAGGGTTACCTAAGAGGCCTTTCTAGAAGGATTTTCAAGATTATAAATTTAGTTTTCACTTCTCCATTTTTATATGGCATCTGGACAAGAGAGAAAATCAGATCTACTTCTTTGTCTACTTTAGAGTTGTTTGCTACTGTTTTTCTTGACGAGCTTTATGATGCTTAATGCCTATGGTTACTGTTGCTTTGACTTGACATCTAGGTTTCTTTTTTATCTTGGAGTGGGACATGACTCTCCTGCTAATGTTTTTAGTAGGACATGGCCTCATTACATTCTGATTGGGCTACTTCTAAGGTTGGTTTTGACTCCTGTTTGTAGGCTTCTTATACATTCCTTTTTTTGGGGCTACTAAAATTGATTCGTGGCATATTAGTGTTTGGACAGTGACTATGTATGCCCTTTACGGATAGGTTGTGACCTATGTGAGCACTCCAATGGCTTAGCCTTGGCTATTGTGACCTTCTTCTGTTGTTCATGGGTTGAGGATGTGACCTCCTTTAGCTTCCCATAAAGAGCCATTACGTTTTGCTAGTTGACATAATTGAAACGTGGTCATGTTGGCCTGTTCAAACTTGATACTTGCTTTTATTCTCATGGCTTGGGCCCCACCTTACATTGTTGCAGCTTCTCTGGGTCAACCTTATCATGGACACTCTTGGAGCTCTTGCATTGGCAACTGAACCCCCAACTGAGAACCTAATGCACCGGCCTCCTTGTTATTTCGACGATAACCCCTTTGGATATCCTCCTTTTGTTGGTTTTCCTAACTTGAAGCTAACCATGCCCAACATATGTAAATTGACATTATAGTAAAATTGAGTAGAATTGCAAATAAGTACTATTGCTTTTTATTCCTTCACTGAAATTGATCAGAATTCTAGTGTAGCTTAGATTTAATGGGGCACCATTTAGTAATTTACGATTCATTTTGTTAATTATAAATTTATACCACTCCGACAAATTGTTAATAAAAGGAAATGCCACTCCAGCAAGCTCGTCCATTAGCCTGTGCAACACAACACTCCAATATGTATCCAATGGTTTGTCTCCAATGGTTAGTACAAAGATGGGTGATGAAGCAATGCTATGGTTCTGTCATCTTTGCTTAGCTTCAGAACCCATGTTTCTGCTGTCAGAGTTCACTACTACAAGCATTCTATTATTTACTCAGGAATTTAAACTAAATATAATCGATGAGGAATTGACAGAGTAATAACTTCTTCCACTATAATCTTATGATAATATTTGTATTTTTTTTTTAAAACACTTATAGCCGTAGGTTAAGCGACGGCTATTTTTTTTTGTAAATGTGGCCACAAGCGTCGGTTAAGCGACGGCCGTAGGTGATTTTTTTTTTTTTAAATTCAATACTGTCGCTTAAGCGATGGTTTTCTTTGGTTAAGCGTCACTTAAGCAACGGTTTTCTTTGGTTAAGCGACGACCTGTAAGTATAGTTTGTTTTTAAAAATTTCTCCACCGTCGCTTAACCGACGATTTACATTTAACTGACGGTAAACTGACCTGTCGCTTAATCGACGGATTGGAAATATGTCGGATAACCGACGCAAATCCATGGACGCTTAAAAAAATTCATAGTGTCGTACATGCGATAGGGAAGTGTCGAAAATCCGACAATACGACCGTCGGATTTTTGGTCGAAATGTAGAAGTGGTAGGGGACTGAATGTTGGATCTAAATACCACTTTGGCAACATATATGAAGTAACTCATTACTGACATACTCCCCACCATTATCAGATCTCAAGATCTTGATCTTTTGTCTAGATGCATTCTCAATCAAGGCCTTCAATTCAGTGAATCTTTCCAAGACTTCCGACTTCTTTTTGATAAAAAAGACCCATGTGTATCTAGAAAAGTCATCAATGAAAGTCAGAACATACCTTGATCCATTCATGGATGTGATAGGAATGGGACCGCTTATATCAAAATGTATCAGTCCCAAGATGTAGGATGCTCGGCTTTATTCCCCCGATTGAATTTATGCTGGGTTGCTTTCCAACAACACAGCCCTTGCAAATTCCAGTGATAGCTTTGATGACCGGGAGGCCTTCAACCATAGAATTCTTATGTAATTGTTGCAAGTATTTGAATTTCAGATGGCTGAACCTCTCATGTCATAGTCTACTAACTTCATTTCCATGAGTCAACAATGCGGCGGGATTTGCATCCGCCACAAAATGGGAGAACTCATAGGCTTTTGCATGATGGTTTGCAAGGCCTTTTGCTACAAGTTTTTCGGATGCAAGTTCTATGATCTCTACATCATTCAAGCTAAAGGACTCTCTTGGTCACTCCCGTATGTGTCATTTGATAAACACTTAGGAGGTTTGATGCACGAGATGGTACATACATAACATTGTAAAAATAACCATGCTCAAGATCTATAGTACCTTGTCCTTTAGATATGATTGTGGAGTCATCTCCCATGTGGATGGGAATGGATTTGCTAGTCTCCAAAGATGAGAAGGAGTCTCTTTCAGCCATCATGTGGTTTGAAGCTTCAGAATCTATCAAGAGTGCTTTGGACTTCGAAGTGCTTGCCATGAGGGCATGACCTCTTTCATGTTGTGGTTCCCGATCTTGCTGATCTCTCTTCCAAAAGCTTTCCAGAAGATTGATGTGATTTCTCTCAAGGAGAGAGGTAGCTTCATCAAGTTTCTTTTTCATGCAAGAATGTTCAGGGTGGAAGCCCTTCCCACAGTACAAACACTTGACTTTTTCCTTTCCATGATTCCCTTTTCCTTTGTTCTTCTTCAAGTCGGAAGGCTCTTCATGCTGCTGGTTTTCAACTTTAGTCTTAGGAGCTTCGAATTTGGTTTTTGGGTTCTTCTGCTGCTTTCCTTTACCCTTCCTATCTTTAGGCCCTAAGACATGGAGGGATTGATTGCAGGAGGATCTAATGATCCCCACCTGGACAAGCTTATCATGTTCACTTGTTAGGGGCTCAATGAAGGCATTGAGTGAAGGCATCTTCCATCCAGGGGTTGTGAGCTTCCTCACATGGAATGTATAGACAAGCACTGAATAATCAGCTCCAAGTTTGGAGAGTATGGCGAGGATGATCTGATCATCCTCCTTCTCCATATTACATTGCTTCAACAGTAAGACAATGTGCTTTAACTTTGTGAAAAAATCATTTAAGGTCTCGAAATTGGAAGGCTGCAGAGACATCAACTCATTTTCAAGATGGTATACTCTCAAATCATCCTGTTTTCCATATAGGGTTTCCAATTTGTCCCAAATTTCCTTAGGAGTCTTCAATCCCGAGAGATGGAAAAGAAGATCCCAGGAAATAGAGAGGCACAAGAATCTGAATGCTTCATCTTTCTTGTTCAAGAATATAGCTTTGTCTGTCACAGAAGCATGCTCTTCTTAAGTGTCCATAGTGACCCTATAGAGTCCTCTGGCACGTAGCTGGATCTCCATGTCTCCTTTCCATGAATGGAAATTGAACGGAGTCAAGAGTTCTACGGAATAATCCTTCTGAAACTGCTGGAGGAAATGCTTTTCACCTGTTAAAACCTGCAAATCACAACAAAAGGGGCACAGTAAGGTCAAACATCCTACACAATTTAGGCTTTCATCACACCTAGCATAGTTGATTAAGCAAGCTTGATCAATAATTCCTTTACTTGGGGTATTAAGCGGTAAGCCTTGGCTTTTGGTGCAGTGCTGGAATTTTGAGCTTTTGCTCAATTTTTCATGCAAGATCTGTCAAAAACCATGTTTTAGAGAGATCTGAGCTTCGTCCCACTGTGAGCTCTGATACCATATTAATTTGTCACAAAGGTCTAGGAACTGAAAACACGGTCTCACAAATAATTTAGACAAATATGCATAAAATTGGCAAAATGGTGTTGCAATGGAAGTAGCAGCTCTGTATAATCAAAATGAAAGAATGATGATACAATACAATGATCATGCAAGATGCATGAATTCCAAGACAATTTGAATTCCCAAGGATTTCATTCGAATTGAATGAATGGGTGTAGCTTAACTGACTATAAGCCACAATAAACACACTAGTTAACCAACTGATCAAGTGCTGATTGACTCAACTGATTTATAACTAAAGTTGGAGTGCAATAAATGACTGATTCTAACTGAAAGTAGCTCAGAAACATGTCACTGCATGCCAACCAACAAGTGGTAGCACATCAATAACTCCAATGAACCCCGATGAGGTTAACTGAAGTCAAACTGGCCATCAGAGGTGGTTGGAGGCGCCCCTGTTGACTCCAGTTCATTAAATATTAATTGAATATACAATATAATGAAAGGAGTTTCCTTCACCACTCAGATTTTACTGATTGTAACCATCTGTTATCAATTAAGTGCATTTATGACACTCAGATCACCCTCGGAGTGCTCCAGTTAGCCTCCCCAAATGAAGGAGAAGGCTTAGTTGGCCTCCTTGACTGAAGGTAGGCGTGGGTGTGCTCATGTTGATTTCATACAGTGCTCCTATGATATTAATTAAGTCAATTAAACTTAGGATAGTGGTTTAACTAGGCCAAATTGACCAAAATAAGTGTGTATGGTGGTAAATGTCTCCAACAGGTGGACTCTCTTCACCCCTGTGGTTTCTTCTCCTACTCTGGTCGATGATCCTCACTTCTGCTGGTTCTTCCCATGATCTGATGGACTCTCCTCATTCTGTTGGTGGTTCTCTTGGTGACATTAAGGCTTATTGCGTCGAGAGGCGCTCTCCAACCCAATATGAGGGAGATCTTGTAACGTTTGTCGATATTATTTTGTAACGATTGTTGGTAACGTTTGCTACTAAAAATAATAATAAAAATACAATTTTTAATTATTCGCCAAAATAAATGCCAGCCAGAAAAACAACCTAATATGGGGGATATGTTGTAATGTTCCTACCTAACAAAACAATAAAACATAAAAAAAAATTAATTATCTGCAAAAAAATGTGGGTTAGAAAAAAACACAATATGAGGGAGATGTTGTAATTTCCCTACCTAACAAAATAATAAAAAATAAAAAATTGAATTATCCTCAAAAGAATGTTGGCCTTGCACATGGTTTTAAAACCATGTGCAAGGCCTCCTACACAACCCATAGTTTTATTATACATGGTTTAGGATGACCTTGTAAATAATTTTAAAACCATGTGCAAGGCCTCTTAAATAGCCCATGGTTTTATTGTACATGGTTTAGGAGGGCCTTGGAAATGGTTTTAAGACCATGTGCAAGGCCTCCTAAACAACCCATGGTTTTAGGAGGGCCTTGCACATAGTTTTAAAACCATGTATGGGGGAGATGTTGTAATGTTTGTTTCTAACAAAATAAAAAATAATAAAAAATATTATATGTCGGCCATAAATAATATTAAATATTAATAATAAAAATATTGTATGTCAACCTTAAATAAAAAGGTCTTTTGGTTTGGATAAAATCAATGGCTACATATAGGACACACCAAAGGTGATAGCTTCTTGAGTGCAATACCTAAGAATAGGTTTGCACCTCAAGAGATTTGATCCCTCTCGGTGCTTAATAGAGCCTAGGATTTGGATCTAGGATGGTTTTATGAAACCCTAGTGGTAGGTGATAGATATCTTGCTTTGAGGTTTTCCACTAGCTGCACTGAGGTGTTTTCTAACAAACACTAATGCCTCATCCATCTGATCGAAATTCAATACTTTCCTTGGGTAGACAAACTACATGGCCATACAAGATGGATTTGTCAGTTTTCACATAACCTATTTATGGAGGTCACTGGACATCTTGTCAATCTAGTGCCCCTCCCTCATGTATATATTGTTTGGTGGTCACATTCAGTTTGGTGATCTGAAGCTTCCAATGATTTCAGAGACATAGAGAATTCAAACAATTTGCAGGAAGTGGGTTCGCACAGACAAATTGACTTCAACCGATTTGTAAGAATAGGGTTCGATGTTTCTATAGAGGAGGGTTTGCATTAGGTTTGTAGGATTTTGGTTTCAAAGAGCCTAGAGAAGATAAACAAATTAGGTGCTCTATTTTTTCACTCCTATATCTAAGTTGTGCCTAGAGCATGCTCTATCTCGTATTTTCCCTTAACGCCTTTTGTTATGTTTATGAATCATGTTAATAGGAGATTCCTCATTTTACACCAACGAGATTACTAATTTTGATTTCGAGTCTTTTTATCCCAATTGACTCTATTGATTTCTAGCACGTTGATCGGGTGTCTAATTACCCAACACAAAAATTAGAGGCTTACTAGTGCTTTGACTTGTTGACGTTTTTAGTAGGTTGTGACCTCATTACCTTCTGCCTAGGCTTTTTCTAAGGCTGGTTTTTACTCATGTTTGTAGGCTGCTTATGGATGACTTTGTCTGGGCCTACTAAACTTGATTCGTGGATGACTCATTTCTGTAGAACAAATATCACTATTTCTCTTAAGTTTTTTAGATCTCTATAATGTTATTAATGTAATGATTAATATTTTGTTATGAGTAAAATTACCTAGTTCTGATTGTGGTAAATCTGCTAGTGGTTTCAAAATCAGTTTTTGAATGATTTGGAATTGAGGTGTATGTGTCTAATGAATTGAATCCTCTGTTGTTGTAACTGATTGGATATCCTACTATGTTTTTTCCGAAATTTGTCAATTTCTGTAATTCTTCCTTAACTCTGCTTTTCGATTTTAGGTTAAAACTATAATGGTTGTTGATAGCTTAGATCTTAGTTATTCAGTATTGTGGTTGAAAACTATTTTACATAGAGAAAATGTATTTCAAAACTTGCAAATCTATTAAGTAACTTAGAGCAGTTGGTTAAATGCTACCAAATCATGTTCAGACAGTGAAATCAAGGGCATGGCTGCAAGCACTAAGATAGTTTCTAGATCCAATTAACTTACAGTGAATTAAACTCCAATTCAAACCAAAAACCTTGAATCCACCCAATTAAACACAAAAGAAGTCAAATAAATGATCTAGATTCAAGATCTGCATCTTGGATAGATCAACAATTGAAATCTTTTTCCGCAACTAGAAGGTGTGCCCGAGTTAATCCTAAACAAATCGCCATACCTTGTGCGGTGGAGATCTATCTTGGAAGTAGATCAACGATCATGATTGTATCTGTAAAGAAGATCAACGATTGATAATAGTCACTAAGGGTTCATTGAAGAATCTGTAAAGAATCATATCAACGGTTGTTGGAATATATTAAACCCACTCATAACTTAGGATAAAATAATTAAACATTATTTGATTAATTATTCACCACTAGCTTAATTAGTTGGCATCCACTTGCACCTTAAAGTAAACACATGCCATCAACACCCCATGAAAGCTTTATTTCTGATTTTTGGTTGATCTTGACCACTTTATTGACTCCCAGAATTAGTAACATCGATTTACAACAGATTCTGCTTTATTCTGCTTTATCCTGCTTTCCTGTGGATAAGGTAAAGCTAGTTAAACTAGGAAATTGGGTTTTTTTGTTGCCAACCCATCCTTCATGACTTTCTCTCCATTTTACAGGATTAATTTTTTTTTCCATCTCCCTTGACAACTCACTCATGATTTTGCTAATTTGTGAGGTCCTTGGCAGATTTGGGAAGTGCTTTAGCCACCTATGGGGGTTTGCTATATTTTGGTAAGTCAGCCTTTTTGAGCTTTATGAGTTGTCTCCATACAACTCGATTTTCCTATGAGGTATGTACTATTTATGTACACTATTATTCATCATTATTCAATGGAAGGATACACACCAATATTCATCTCTTCATTCATGTGATTCGGTCGCTTTTCTTCTCTCTAGTTTTCCTATGTATGGTTGTGAGAATTCTTAGTAGCAAGATCTATTTCATGTGATTTTTCTTAGAATCTTTGCTCATAGCATTGGAGCTATTATTTATACATGGTATCAAAGCTACAGAGATCACAAACTTGCAATCTTCTAAATGGTATCAAGGCAGCAAGGTTGATCAAGTTCTATAGAGTTGAGGAGCTGATCTAGTCTCCCTTCCCTCTTTGAAGAAGAGCTTGTATAGCTTACAATATTTTATTCTAGTTTTGTTTTGCAAGTTGTAAGAGTATCTCCTAGAGATATCAACAACTTCAATGTGGATTCAAAATTTCCTCTACTATCTCCTTTCAGCTATGATGATTGGAAGCCCAAGATGAGCACATACTTGAAGAGGCAGCGTCTCTTTGATGTCTCCATTGGTGCATTGAGTGAACCTCAGTATTATGAAGAGAATATTGATTGGATAAATAAATTTGATAGAGCTTATAGAATTATGTGTTTGGGAATGTCTCCAAATATACATAATCTCATAGATTTTGCTGAGTATCCATTTGAGCTTTGGAAAAATTTGGACCAAGCTTTTGGTTTGTAGGAAATAGAAGATGAAGCATGGAGCGAACCCAATATCTCCTCTTGTTCTCTCTCTCAATATTTATTGGACTCTACATTCTTTGATGAAGTTGATCATGATGAATAATTTTCTCATACACGGTTCATTTTTCTACTACCCTCTTTGATTCGAATGCTTCCTCCTTTAATCAACAAGAAAATATTGAAGATCCATCTTTTTTTGTGTCTCTTGAATGTGATTTTTCTTCTTATGATACTAATGATGAAAAAGAAGTAACATATGGAGCTTCTATTTACATTCATGATGATCCTATTACCCAATCATTGTTCTCTAAATCTCCTATCTTAGATTCTGAGATCTATATGCCAGATCCATCACACTTTGTGCATAACTCTCTCATTGATGGTGCACAACCCAGTGACTTCCAAGAAGTTTGCTTAGCCAAATCAAGTCCTATTACTTTCATGCCACTTACCATACTTTATATCATGTGCTTCTACATATCCTTCTTTGTTCTTAGCATCAATACTCAGAGCCTTCTTGAATATTTTGAACATCTATTTCTTTCCTCCTTTCATACAGAGGATTCATTACTAGTGTATTACCATGATTCTATTGATATGATTATATGTGATCCTTTGGATTCTAATTTAGAATAATATTTGCAGGTTGATGCACATATCATACCACCATCCATACCATATACCATACCTCTGAATAATCCTAAGACTATACAAATTCCTAGTTCACTAGTTGATTCCTCATTAATCTCTTATGCAGCGATACTTATCTTACATGGTTTGAAGTCGTTCCTATCTTTCAGTGGTTGGATATCCATGACCCTAGTAATATTTGGACTAATATTAAACATTTTTGGATCTACTATAAACACTTATGGTCTAGATCTCATGCCCATCCATCATTCAAATTTTTACACCTCAAAGTTTTCCCCAGTTGCTCGTAGTTTTCTTAGTCTAGCCCTATATCCTCATGGAGTCACTGAAGCCTTTGTCTTTACTGTTCCATATGCTAATGTTTCTGATATATCAAAGTTTTGTGAGCCTCATATCATATCTAGAAAGGTGCTACACCATATATTGGAATATTAACATGTGATTCACATCATAATTTTGCATCTATTCAAGATTTTAGTGTGAAATAAATTGTCTTAATTTTTGTACTCTTTGGAAAGGAGTATGCACAGATCTCTTTTCCATTTCAGATTTTTTTTGCATATCTGAGTTTGACAGCAACAAGAAGCATTCATATAATGCTACTACTTCATCAGTTGATAAGATACAAGGAGTCTCTCCTCTTCTTTCTTGCAGGTTCTACACTCTAGCGCATGATCATGGAGTTCATGATTTCTTCAACAAGGATTACATCCAGAAGTAGTTCATTCAGATCATTCAAGTGAAGATAAAAATATGTTGAAGACATATTATTTCAAAATTTGTGCCTTGTCCTTTCTTGAGGGAGGATTTTCCCCATGTGGTTTTGCCTCTTTTCTCACTTTTCTGGACATGAATAATTCTTAAAGGGTGACCATAGCCTTGTTGATGAGCCCTATATGCATCCATATGCCTCTATATTTTTTACATACCATCATAAATTTAGAGTTATAGGGGGTTTTCAAATATATTAAACCCACTCATAACTTAGGATAAAATAATTGATCATTATTTGATTAATTATTCACCCACTAGCTTAATTAGTTCATCCACGTGCACCCCAGGAATGCTTTATTTCTGATTCTGGGTTGACCTTGACCACTTTATTGACTCCCATAATTAGTAACAATGCTTTACAACAAATTCTGCTTTATTCAGCTTTATCCTGCTTTTCTGTGGACAAGGTAACGCTAGTTAAACTAGGAAACTAGGTTCTTTTGTTTCCAATCCATCCTTCATGACTTTCTTTGCATTTTACAATATTATAGTGTTTTTCCATCTCCCTTGAAAACTCACTCAGGATTTTGCTAATTCGTGACGTCCTTGATAGATTTGGGAAGTGCTTTAGCCACCTATGGGTGTTTTCTATATTTTGGTAGGTCAACCTTTATGAGCTTTATGAGTTGTCTCCATACAACTTGATTTTCCTATGAGGGATGTACTATTTATGTACACTATTATTCATCATTATTCAATGCAAGTATACACAACAATATTTATCTCTTCATTCATGTGATTCAATCCCTTTTCTTCTCTCTAGTTTTCCTGTGTATGCTTGTGAGAATTCTTAGTAGCAAGATCTATTTCCTGTGCCTCTTCTTAGCATATTTGCTCATAGAATTGGAGCTATTATTTCTACAATGGTTAGGATTAAATCCACTAAAGGTATCAACGGTTATTAGAAGTAATCGAGAAAACAAGAATAAGACAAGGCAAATTGTTGAAGTTTCTAAGATCCGATTTTTGCATCAAATCAAGATTGATTGACAAGGTTGATTCCGCAGAGATCAACAATGCGGAAATCACATGCGAAAGGGAAAATATTAAGTTAACAGAACTTGTAGTTTCTGAGATCCGACTTCCGTAAGAAAACCAGATCGATGGTCAAGATGCTTTCTGCGAGGATTAACAATGTGGAAAGCATATGCGGGATGCAGAAAGCAGAGAGTCAAAGATTAAGTTAACAGAACTTGGAGTTTCTGATATATGACTTCTGCATCAAATCCAGATCGATGATGAAGATGGTTTCCATGAGGATCAACGATGTGGAATACAGAATGCGGAAGGGAAAATATTAAGTTAATGAAACTTGGAGTTTTCGAGATCCGACTTCTGCATCGAATCCAGATCGACTGTCAAGATGGTTTCTGGGAGGATCAACGGTGCAGAAAGCATATGCCAAATGCAAAACGTGAAAGGGAAAAGATTAATTTAATGGAACTTGGAGGTTCCAAGATCTGACTTCCGCAAGAAAACCAGATCGACGGTCAAGATGGTTTCCACAAGGATCAATGGTGCGAAAGCATATGCGAGATGCGGAAAGCAGAGAGTCAAAGATTAAGTTAACAGAACTTGGAGTTTCCGAGATCCAACTTTTGCATCAAAGAAATATCGATGGTCAAGGTTTATTGCCGCAAGGATCAACGGTGCGAAAAGCACGGGCAGAATGCAGAAGGTGGAAAGTGGCCAATTGAAGGTATTGACTTGTTTGTTTTCTGATTTTCGAGTTTCTCTTGGAAGGTGGAAGGACAAAGAGAAAATTTTAGTGTGGAAAATACTATTCTGGTTGCAGAGTGGAACTGTTAATGGTGGAACGACTATTACAGTGGTCCCTAATCCCAAAAAAGAATGTGCAAGATGAATTTGACCTTTTAAATATGGCCAGGGTTTCTTTTTATTTGTAATTTCTCATAACATTTACAAAATTTTATAAATATGTTTGAAGATACATGGTTATAGATTTTTTCTTTATATTTGAATTTTGAGGTATGTTACATATGGTATAAGAGCATGGTTTCAGCACTAGGCTTGAATAGGCTCAACACAAAACTACTGTAGAAAACAACAAACTAACTCATGTTTATTTTGTTTTGAAAATTCTCTTACACATAAAAGAGAAGTACAAATATAATTTGCAGGAAATATGGCAGATGTGGGAATGCCTGCAGAGGAGGAATGTCACCCAGAACACCCATTAAATGAAGAGGGTAATCTAAGGGATGGAGATTTATGGGTAGATCTAAATGAAATTTAGGACAATAAATCTAAATTAAAAAGGACTGTGAATGAACCAAGATCTGAATTAAGAAAGGTTAAGGAAGATAATGAGCGAATTCTGAAGGCTCAAGAGGAACTGAACACTATCCTGTTAGCAAAAATCCATAGTGAAGAAAAATATAAACATACATATTTTGATTAGGAACCACCTAAAAATGCCTCGTACAATAAACGAAAGGGTAGGAAGCTAGAATTTTCCAGCCATAACCCTAACACTTCAAGTGAAGAGTCAGTTAAACATCACAGAAAAACTCAATAGTCAAGCGAAAGCAGTGACGAAAATAAAAAGAAGAAAAAGTACAGACCCTATGAGGAAATATTTGGGGAGTTCAAAAAAATCACCCATGTTTAATGGGGAAATCGAGAAGGGAGGGGAGGCAAAGGCTTGGATGTCCGGTTTGAAAAAATACTTCCAAATATATAATTACTCAAATGAGTTGAAAGCAAAAATGACCATTTATAATATGATCGAAAAGGCATATATTTGGTGGCAAGATATAAAGAAAGTTAAGGGTATAAAATAAAGGTATGTAACCTGGAAAACGTTTTAGAAGTTGTTTAAAAGAAAATATTTAGCTGAACAGTATTATGAAGAAAATCCAAGGAGTTTTATGAACTAAGGTTAGGGGCCATGGCAATGAAAGAACTATGTATTAAGTTCTTAATATTACTTCACTATGTCCCCTACATAATTGATGAGAAGCCCAAGATACAATGGTTCCTTAGCTTCCTGCCCCTCATGTTTAAAGAACGGATTGAAATATAAAAATCCAAAGACACTAGAGGAAGCGATGAGAAAAGCCAACTTCTGTTATGACCAAAACAAGAACAAAAGAGAAAGTATACCAACTTGGAAAAACCAAAGGCCAAATAATTTTGATTCTAAAAGAAAACAAAATAAGTTCCATAAAAATATGGGAAATAATTATAGAGGGTATCAAGGTAATAATTACAAAGGTTTTAAACCTCAAGATTTTGCACTACCCTCAATTGTTCCTAATAAAAACCCAGTGCAAAGAGAACCCTTAAAATGTTGGGAATGTGGAGAGAAACACTAATATAAATATTGTCTAGCAAGGAAACAAAATTTTAATGTTCATTCTATTCAGGAAGCAGTTATAGCTAGCGATATGGCTAGAAGCATGCCTAGAATTTGTGTTGCACCAAAAAATTGGCAAACAGACCACCAGACTTCCATGGTCAAAATTGAAGGTATGATAAACAATCAAACTATCTCTATCTTAATTTATCCAGGTGCAAGCTTGAGTTATTTTTCACCTAGAGTAGTTGACTTGTGCAATTTGGTACCTGAAAAGTTTGATAAGTCGTGGCTAGTACAATTAGCCACATGTACAAAAAGAAAGGTTACTAGTATTGTTAGAAATTGTAAGATAATGTTGAATGATTTCCTGACACATGTTAATGTAGATATTTGTTGATAGGGATGGATTGGCTTGAAGAGCATAAATTTTTGCTAAACTGTTTTGATAAAACATTTACATGTATTGATAAAAATGGAAATAATATAAAGGTGAAAGGAATTCCTAGGAAGGTAGCCATCAGATAAATATCTGCTCTCCAAATGAAGAGATTAGTAAGAAAATGATGTAAAGTATTCACAGTATATATAATGAATGACAAGGAAAATGATATGAAAACTAAACTGGAAGACATGCATGTTTTAAAGGAGTTTGAAGATATCTTTTTGGAAGAAGTCCCTGGAATTCCTCCAAAAATGGATATAGATTTCACAATCGATCCGATACCGAGAGCAGTACCAACACCAAAATCTCCATATCGAGTGAACATAATCAAACTCACAGAACTAAGATCACAATTACAATAACTAATCAATAAAAAGTACATTTGGCCAACTGTGTCTCCCTAGGGAGCACCGATCTTGTTTGTGAAAAAGAAAAATCGATACACTAAGCTTATGTATAGATTACATGCAACTAAATGAAATGACTATTAAAAATCAATACCCACTTCCCCAGATAGATGATCAGTTCGATCAGTTCCACATAATAACTATCTTTTCAAAGATAGATTTAAGGTTGGGTTATAATCAAGTGTGAATAAAAGATGAAGATATTTAAAAAAACACATTTATGACTCATTATGGTCACTATGCATTTGTCGCGATGCAATTTCAGTTGACAAACGCACATGTTGCATTCATGTGTTTAATTAACAACATCTTAAGTAACTATCTGGATAAATTTGTAGTCATCTTCATTGATCACATATTAATCTACTCTAAAAATGAACAAGAACACATAGAACATCTGAAAATAGTTTTGCAAGTTTTAAGAGAACAACAACTTTATGCAAAATTTAGTAAGTGTGACTTTTTCAAAGACAAAATTCAGTACCTTAGACATGTAGTGTCTAAGGATGGAATCTTAGTCGACCCAGATAAGGTAAAATCCATCATGGAATGGTCAGTTCCTATTATGTATCTAGCATCAGATCTGATTTATGGGAATCACTAGATACTACATGAAGTTCATATAAGACTTCTCTTAGATTTATTACCCCATAACTTCCTTACAGAAGAAAGGAAAAAAGTTTGAGTGGACTAAAAAGTGTGAGGAAAGTTTTAACAAATTAAAAAACCTAGTAACCACCGCCCTGATCTTAAAAATTGTTGATCCATTCAAGGATTTCGTCATATGCACCGATGCTTGCAATGAAGGGTTAGGTGGAGTTTTACTACAAGACAATTATGTTATAGGTTATGAATCCATAAAACTAGAGATCATGAGAAGAATTATGCGACACATGATCTAGAACTTGCTATTATAATTCATGCCTTAAAAATGTGGTGACATTACTTGATTGGGAGAAAGTTTTCACTTATGACAGATAACATAAGCCTTAAATATTTATTTTATCAACATAATTTGAATGCAATACAAGCCAGATGGTTGTCCTTTCTAAGCGAGTATGACTTCAAAATAAAGCACATAAACAAAAAACAAAATAAAGTAACAGATGCTTTAAGTCGACATGCAAATTTACTGTGTGCAAGCAGCAACTACAAATCTGATTTGGGAAATCAGATTTTAAGTACTGAAAATTATGATGGTGCATATAAGGATTTAAAAGAAAATACTACTAAAAATGAACAAGTACAAGTTAAAAAAGACTTTAGCATAAACCAACAAGGAGTATTGTTGTATAAAAACAGGTTGTATATACCTAACATAAGAGAAATTAAATTGACAGTCATGGATGAACTACATAAAAGATCATACTCGGGGCATCTGGGTATTAGCAAATGATTACCATGATCAGAAAGGACTTCTTTTGGCCAAACATGAGAAAGGAAGTGGCTGAATACTTAACTCGTTGCCTTTAATGTCAGCAAGTTAAAGCAGAGCATCAACATCCTGCAATATTGTTGCAGCCACTACCCATTCCAAAATGGAAGTGGGAGACCATAAGTATAGATTTCATCACCGGATTGCCCAATAATTTCAGACAACATGATTGCATCATGGTTGTGGCTGACAAGTTAATCAAAGCGATTTATTTTATACCTATAAAATCTACCTACAAAGTTGTAAATATTGCATACATCTTCATGAAATAAATATTCAAGTTACATGGCGTACTGAAGGTAATAGTCTTAGACAGAGATGCAAAGTTTACAGGTAACTTCTTGAAAACCTTATCTAAATTCTTGGGTACTGAATTAAATTTTAGTACTACATATCATCCACAAATGGATGCGAAGACTGAAAGATTAAACCATGTTCTAGAGGAAATGCTAAGAATGTATGTTATGGACAAACTAGGTAAGTGGGAAGACTACCTACACTTGGTTGAATTTGCTTATAACAATAATTTCCAAGTTTCTCCAGGTATGATTCCATTTGAATTTTTATATGGGTGTAAGTGTAATACTCCAATCTCACAGAGCAATCTTGTTGATAGATTGATGTTAGGACCTGATTTAATAGAAGATATGGAACTAAGCGTGAAATAGGTACAACAAAACTTGAAGGTTGCCCAGGATAGGCAGAAAAGTTATGCCGACTTAAACAAAACTCCTAGAGGGTTCCAAGTGGGTGATCATGTATACATAAAGGTAAAGCCCAAGAAAAGTACCTTGAGATTGGGAAAGTATAAGAAATTGGCACCCAGATATTGTGGTCCATTTGAAATTTTATCTAAAGTAGGGTTGGTTGCATACCAGTTATCCCTACCACCTAGTATTAAAGTACATAATGTGTTTCGTGTTTCTATATTCAAAAGATATGTTCATGATGTTTCTCATGTGATTGAATGGAATGTAATCCAAGTGGAACCAGAGGGAGAGTTCCAAGTAAGACCAGAGCGCAATCTCAACAGGAGAGAATTTTTACTCTGAAACTGTACCATCGGACAGGTAAAGGTATAATGGAAGCACCTTAGTCCAGAAGAAGCTACTTGGGATATGGAAATTAATATGCAAGAGGCATATCTAGGCTTATTCCAAGAGGCTAAAATGGATGAATAAAATCAAAAGTTATAGCACCGACAACAGTGTTATATTTTAAGGGGAGGTGTATGTAATACCCCCTGAATTAATAATTTTTAATTCTACTGGAAAATACATTGATTATTATTTTATTATTCTTTGACAGGAAGGTCAAGAATATAAAATTTTGTAATAAAAAATTCCCTATTTAATAAAATATGTTTAAGGGCAACAAAAGTGGATATAGCTCTTGAAAGAGTGTTTGTTGACCCACAAGAGGAAAACGACAAGTGACAAAGACCACTGAGTGAGAACTCAATATGCAGGAGGCATCATCCCCAAAAATTAGGTCTGCACTCCTAGTTGAGTTGCTAAAGAATATGAGGCTCATAAATGACCAATTCCCAGGAAAAATACTATTTAATAGTATGTCCATGAGCAAAAGGAGGCTAGAATTGGACAAGGACTAACATATTTATAATGCAAGAGATGGTGCATTGAGATATTTTGTCCTTGTGGTTCAGTGAACTGGATTGAGGGTTTTGGAGCAAGTGATTTGGCTACTCTGGGAGTTGGTTGGGAGGAACAACTTTTCCACTTTTGTTTTCCCAACCTTGGTGCCAAGTTCCTTGTTTTCTTATAACTAATTCTAGTTACAGTAGGATGCGTATGTGAATTTTTTATGTATAGTTGCATCTCCAGTTAGTAGGATTATGCATTTTTGTAGAACAAATATCCATGTTTCTCTGAAGTATTTTAGATCTGTATAATGTTATTACTGTAATGATTAATTATTTGTTCTGCGTAAAATTACCTAGTTCTAACTATGATAAATTTGCTAATGGTTTCATAATCGGTTTTTGGACGATTTGGAGTTGAGGTGTATGTGTCTAATGAATTGAATCCTCTGTTATTGTAACTGATCAGATATCCTACTATGTTTTGCCGAAATGTGTCAATTTCTGTAATTCTTCCTTAACTCTGCTTTTTGATTTTAGGTTGAAACTATAATGGTTGTTTATAGATTAGATCTTAGTTATTCAGTATTGTGGTTGAAAATTGTTTTACATAGAGAATCCATATTTCAAAACCTACAAATCTCTTAAGTAACTTAGTACAACTGGTTAAATGTTACCAAATCATGTTCAGACAGTGAAATCAAGGGCATGGATGCAAGCACTAAGATAGTTTCCAGATCCAATTAACTTACAGTGAATTAAAATCCAATACATACTAGAAAAACTTGAATCCGTCGTTAAACACAAAAGAAGTCAAATCAACGGTTTGGATCCAAGATCTGTATCTTGGACAGGTCAACGTTGAGATCGTTTTCTGCAACCAGAAGGTGTGCCTGAGTTAAGCCTAAGCAAATCGCCATACATCGTGCGGTGGAGATCAATCTTGGAAGTAGATCGACGATCAAGATTGTATCCACAAAGAAGATCAACGGCTGATAATAGTTGCGAAGGGTTCATTGAAGAATCCGTAAAGAATCAAATTAACAGTCAGGAATAAAGCCACAAAAGCGATCAACGGTTTTTAAAAGTAATCAGGAGGCGAAAAACAGGAATAATACAAGGCAGATTGTTGAAGATTTTGAGATCCGATTTCCGCAACAAATCAAGATCGATGGACAAGGTTGATTCCATAAG
The DNA here is from genome assembly GCA_001517045.1 of Pseudotsuga menziesii. Taxonomy (NCBI): domain Eukaryota; kingdom Viridiplantae; phylum Streptophyta; class Pinopsida; order Pinales; family Pinaceae; genus Pseudotsuga; species Pseudotsuga menziesii. The sequence continues at coordinate 34,101 of LPNX011037205.1, read as the reverse complement.
GATCAACGGTGTAGAAAGCACATGTGGAATGTAGAATGCGGAAGGGAAAAAATTAAGTTAATGGAACTTGGAGTTTTCGAGATCCGATTTCCACAAGAAAACCAGATTGACGGTCAAAATGATTTCGACAAGGATCAATGGTGTAGAAATCATATGTGGGATGTGGAAGGCAGAGAGTCAAAGATAAAGTTAACAAAACTTTGAGTTTTCAAGATTTGACTTCCGCATCAAAGCCAGATCGACGATCAAGATGGTTTCCATGAGGATCAACGGTGCAGAAAGCATATGCGGAATGCAGAATGCGGAAGGGAAAATATTAAGTTAACGAAACTTGGAGTTTTCGAGATCTGAATTCTGCATCAAAGATAGACGGTCAATATGATTTCCACGAGGATCAACGGTGTGGAAAGCATATGCGGAATGCGTAATGTGGAAGGGCAAATATTAAGTTAAAGGAACTTGGACGTTTCGAGATCCGACTTCCACAAGAAAACCAGATCGATGGTCCAAATGGTTTCCATGAGGATCAACGTTGTGGAAAGCATATGCGAGATGCAAAAAGTGGAGAGTCAAAGATTAAGTTGACGAAACTTGGAGTTTCTGAGATCCAACTTTTGCATCAAAGCAAGATCGACGGTCAAGTTTGATTGCTACAAGGATCAATGGTGCAGAAAGCATGTGTGGAATGCGAAACGAGGAAAGTGGCCAATTGAAGGTATTGACTTGTTGGTTTTCTTATTTTTGAGTTCTGCCCAAAAGGCAGAAGGTGAAAGAGTCAATTTTAGTGTGCAAAAGACTATTATGGTTGCAGAGTGTATCTGTCAATGACATAACGACTATTACAATGGTCCCTAAGCCCGAAAATGAATGTGCAAGGATTAATTTGACCTTTTAAATATGGCCAGGGTTTATTTTTATTTGTAATTTCTCATAATAGTTAGGAAATTTTATTAATATGTCCGAAGATATATGGTTATAGGTTTGTTTTTTTATATTTGAATTTTGAGGTATGTGACAGGTAACTATCCTAAAACTTAGGGGTTACCTAAGGGACCTTTCTAAAAGGATATTCTAGATTATAAATTTAGTTTTCACTTCTCCATTTTTATGTGGCATTTGGACAAGAGAGAAAATCAAATATTCTTCTTTGTGTGCTTTAGAGTTGTTTGCTCTTGTTTTGCTTAACAAGATTTATGCTGCTTAACGCCTAGGGTTACTGTTTCTTTGACTTGACATATAGGTTTCTTACTAATCTTGGAGTGGGGCATGACTCTCCTGCTAATGTTTTTAGCAGGTCGTGACCTCGTTACCTTATTCCTGGGCTGATTACAAGTCTATTTTTTACTCTTGTTTGTAGGTTGCTTACACATGACTTTGTCTAGGGCTACTAAACTTGCTTCATGGCCTTTTTGTGACTTGCCAGTGAATGTGTATTCCCTCTAGGGCTGGGACATGAACTATGTGATCCCTCCAAGGGCTGAGTTGTGATTGTTATGACCTTCTTTTGCTAGTTGTGGGATGAGGCCATGACCTCCTTTAGCTGCCCATACAGAGTTGTTACCTTTTGTTGGTTTCCAAGATTGAAACATGGACTTATTGGCCCATTTGAACTTGATGCGTGAACTTGTTAAGCTAGGCATGCCACTGCCTAGCCCTAGATGGCATACACAGTACTGCCTAGCCTAGGGAGGTCACATCAGACATAAGTTATGCGTCACTCCCTTGAAAATTTCTTGATCTTATCTTAAACTGATAAAGGCTCGATGTAATCTATTTGGGGGTTTCTTCATAATTGGATACTATAGACCTAGACTATGATTTGTTTTATATGCCTTTTGGGATGGAAATGGTTGTGCTTATCTTCTCCTAACATGTCGTGACTATTTGAATCCTTTTTGAATTGGATTGTCTCTATTATGGTTGGGTCATTCCTGTACATAATATGTCATATATTGTCCATGGACTGTGGTTTCCTATCTTACCTATTTTTGGTTTGGGATAAGTATCCGACAATCGATGTATCATGTAGGACTTAACATGACAACTGACCTATCATCTAGAGTGACTATTTGTGGTTTGGCTAAGTATCATTGCTTTCTATCCTAATGAGATATTCCCACTTGGTTATTTGGTTTCATTGTTGTGTGTATATAACCTAAATCCATAGCATGTTAACCTTATCTCTCTCAAATTATCACTTATTCCATCTTGTCCTTATAGTGACAAGAGCTGACTCAATATATTTGAGTATAAGGAATTTTCAAACAAGATCTATTTAAAATTTGTTTTTTAATTACTGTGTATTATTTTCATTGTAATTTTGCTAGTGTTTATGTTCTATATATTGGAAATGATAATCCATCTCAAGGACCAACTTTAACATAGTGACCAACTGAATGTTAAAGTTGAAAGAGATGAAATTTATGTTCAAGTTTATTACAATGGTACTCTTCTAGATCTAGCTTTTTTTATATCTTTTTTTGTATTAAAGTATAAATTTTGTTTTTTCTCTATACTAACCCTAACCTTAATCAGACTTTAACAAGCGCTTCCCACACCCACCTCCTTCAATTGAGATAAAAAAACAACTTTAGAAACTTTAGATTTGGCAAAGGCTCAATTAACCAGGTAGATCTTGGTCAAATCAACCAAGATAATTATGTGTTATGTCCTCTCTCCTATTTGGTTATTGCTAGGTTGTTTATTAAGGGACTGTGAACCCCTTGATGATGTTAAGAGAGAAAAATAGATCTAGTTCTTTGACTACTTTAGAGTTGTTTGCTACTGTTTTTCTTAACGAGCTTTATGATGCTTAACGCATATGGTTACTGTTGCTTTGACTTGACATCTAGGTTTCTTGTTTATCTTGGAGTGGGACATGACTCTCCTGCTAATGTTTTTAGTAGGAAATGGCCTCATTACATTCTGATTGGGCTACTTCTAAGGTTGGTTTTGACTCCTATTTGTAGGCTTCTTATACATTCCTTTTTTGGGGGCTACTAAAATTGATTCATGGCATATCAGTGTTTGGACAGTGACTGTGTATGCCCTCTACGGATAGATTGTGACCTATGTGAGCACTCCAATGGCTTAGCCTTGGCTATTGTGACCTTCTTTTGTTGGTCATGGGATGAGGACGTGACCTCCTTTAGCTTCCCATAAAGAGCCATTATGTTTTGCTAGTTGACATAATTGAAACGTGGTCATGTTGGCCTGTTCAAACTTGATACGTGAACTTGTTGAGCTAGGTCACACCACTACCTAGCCCTTGAGGGCATACACAGTCACTACCCAGCCTAGGGAGGTCACAACAGTCATAATTTGTGCATCACTCCCTTGAACATTTATTGCCCTTATCTTGAACTGATAAAGGATGGATGTAGTTTGTTCGGGGGATGCTTTCTATTTGGATACTAAAAACCTAGACTATGATTTGTTTTGTATGCCTTTCGGCTTGGACATGAATGTGCTTATCTTCTCCTAACAGACTATGACTTTTTGAATCCTTTTTGGACTAGGGTGTCTCTATTCTAGCTGGGCCATGACTGTACATAATATCTCCTAGATTTTCCATGGAATATGGTGCCCTATCCTACCCTGAGCTATGTCTGTGTTAAACCCTATATGGTAGGTCAATAGTAGTGTTAAGTCTTCTAGAGGGAGTTGTGACTTTTAAGGTGCCTATTTGTGGTTTCGGATAACTATCCTTGTTGCTATCCTAATGAGATATTCCCACTTGGTGACTAGGTTTTTTTGATGTGTTTATGTAACCTAAAATCATTACACTTTAACCTTCTCTCGCTCAAAGTAATGTTTATAACCGCTTATCCTTTCAGTGATAAGAGCAGACTCAATATGTCTGAGTTTAAGGAAAAGTAAAACAAGATATATTCAGCATTTGTTCTTTAATTAATGTGTATTAGTTTCATTGTACTTTTGCTATTGTTTATGTTCTGTATATTGTAAATGATAATCCATCTCAAGAACCAACTTTAACGCAGTGAAAAGCAGAGTGTTAAAGTTGAAAGAGATGAAAATTATGTTTAAGTTTATTACATCAATACTCTTATGGATCTAGATTTTTTAAATATTTTGTTATGCATTGAAGTTTAAATTTTGTTTTTTTCTCTGTATTAAGCCTAACCTAACTCATACTTTAACATGCCCTTCCTACACCCACCTCCTTGAACTGAGATAAAAATATACAACTTTAGAAACTTTATCTTTGGAAAAGACTCAATTAACCAAGTGGATCTTGGTCAAATCGACCAAGATAATGATTTGTGTTGTCCTCTCTCCTATTTGGTTATTGCTAGTTATTTTCTCAAGGGACTGGCCATCCTTTGATGATGTCACATGCACCTAACACTTAGTCACATTATCGAGGATTGGACGATCACATCATAAGTTTGGATCTTCTCCTTATAGAGTGATGATATCTATATATATATATATATATATATCTTGAGAGAGAGAAATTATTAAAGTGCTTGTCTGACTCGTAACTATGTTGTTATCTTTCGTTTATTAGCCCATGACCTTATCTTGAACTGATAAAGGCTCAATGTAGTATTTTGGGGGGTTGTTTGGAGGTTGCTTCCTATTTGGATACCACAAACCTAGACTATGATTTGTTTTCTATGCCTTTTGGCCTGGACATGGATATGGTTATCTTCTCTTCACATGTAGATATTGTTTGAATCCTTTTTGTACTAAATTGTCTCTATTCTGATCAGGCCATGATTGTACATAATATCTCCTAGCTTGTAGATGGAATGTGGTGGCCTATCCTACCTAATATATATTTTTGTTAAACCCTTGATGGAAGTTCAATAGTAGTGTTAGGTCTACTAGAGGTAGTTATGACTTTTAGGGTGCCTCTTTATGGTTTGGGATGACTATCCTTGCTACTATCCTAATGAGATCTTCCCACTTAATGATTGGGTTTTGTGGTTTTGTGTATATAACCTAAACCCATAGCACTTTAACCTTCTCTCTCTGAAACTATAACTTATGACAACTTATCCTTACAATGACAAGAGCTGACTCAGTATGTCTGAGTACAAGGCAGATTCAAACCAGTTCTATTTAGCATTTGTTCTTTAATTATTGTGTATTAGTTTCTTTGTACTTTTTCTATTGTTTATGTTTTGTATATTGGAAATGACAATCCATCTCAAGGACCAACTTTCACAATACCCTCATAATCTTCACAATATCATATGATATATTGTTGCATCTAGACACTTTAAGATTGCATTGAGGATTAAGGCTAGACAACTATCAGTAAATTAATGCTAGCAAGTCTTTGCTGGATTTTATTACAATTTATTGAGTTTTACCTATATTATTTATTAATGGATAGTAAACTATGTCATATCACCACCCATACTTGTCATGTTGTGCATGAATTCTCTGAATTCCAACTTTCTCTTTAACTCCAACAACTTATTATGATCATTGATACATAGGAAAATAAAAATCAAGAATTGTTCCACATGAATCTATGCAGAGGGATGCGCGTATTTGTTTTCCATGTTAATGAGTTTTTCTAGTTTTAATTGCCATGGGGAAAACTATGTTGGCAACAACAATTATGAACAACTTGCACAATTAAACTATCAAATTGAAACTAAACATATAGCAATTCAAACCAGCAATAAATAAAAAAATCCACTATCAAATATCTGGAAGATAATTTATATTTGTTTTAAGATCATTAAAGGGATTTTACAAATTAACGGACCATAAATTAACGACTAAAATTAATAATTCCAGTGATAAAATTTCCTAGAACTCGTTTCAGTTTATAAGATTGCATTGTGGATTAAGGCCAAACAATTATCAAATCATGTGAGCTTATAAAATTGCGATGAGAATTAAGGACATACAACTATCGATAGACATATTTGCAGTATGGTTTTTTTTGAAAACTTGTTATCGTCTCCTCTTTCTTTCCAAGTCCATGGCAGAATGTACCTACTTACATTCCAATAAACTAGACATATAGATCTCATGTGCGCTAACTCCAATGCTTCAATTAGATGACATCACTGCCACACTGAAAAAAACTTATCATAGTCTTCCTTTTCGGCTTCTTCTCGACCTCATCGCTATCAGTAACATAAACCTCATATTGTAAGAAATAGAGAAAACACTAACCCTAATTCTGATATCACTCTTGTGAATCTGCAATTTCTATAATGGAATGCAAAATTTCTAACATATTCGAAGTAGCGGAGCAGTCTCTGTAACATAATGAAAAAAAACATAAACGTTTTTGTAAGAGTCGGAGAAAACCCTAGCTTTAAAGGGATTTTATAAATTAACGGACCAGAAATTAACGACTAAAATTAAGAAACAATCAAGAGACAATCTTATGACTGCTAGAGCTTCACCAGTAGGTGTAACAGAAATGGTCTTGTTATTCTCTAGACCTGCAAATAAATACAATTGGGAGTGATCTAAATTACACATGAAGAACAAATTATATTTCATTAAATTATAAATTGAACATCTTTGACATTTACTCATAAATCATACAACCTATGTGATGCACACAAAGAAAAATGTATGGGTACTTTCTACAACCCGCCTCCTATTGGAAATAATTGATCTCTTTGTGTTTGCAAAATAACAATGCACAATTTGCATTGAGTATAGATATAAGTAGTCAAGAGACCTATCTAAACGGATTAATCCAACTTGTTACTCCGTTATATTTGTTTTGTTCACTTTTTTATTTTATAAGCATTTCTTGTACATCACCCTTTCTTATTAAAATTACATATGGGATACATCACCATTTCTTATTAGAATCACATATGGGATACATCACCAGAATCATTCTATGTACACATGCTCATCAAATTCAATACATTTGAACTTCATGTTACTTTTTTAGAATTATATTGGATTGATGCTTATCTTAGTTTTTATGAGTCCACTAGGGTATTTTTTAAGGATTCTAATATTATACTTAAGTATAGTATTCTAGGCGATTGTTTTGGATTGAAAAAAACATGTTTATACACAGGTAGGAGAATATTAAAAAACATACAATTAACACTGAAATGTGTAAATTTTGGTGAATATTATGATAAGAAAAATATATTTTATGTAAATATAGGCGATATTAGAGACTAAAAATGACCAAATAGCGAATTTATTTTTTGAAAAAAACCCAAAAAATATCCAATTGGCGAAATTTCGCCCCTAAAAATTACCCCGGAGGAGTACGTCTTGTTTCCAAATGGTTCCATGACACCATTCAAAGAATTGTTTCATATTGGGAAGATATCTATTTTGTAGGTCATGTATGAAATCCCAAATTGCATCACCTAAATTTGCTGGTGTTTTCCCTACCTTTGTTGCTGTGGTGAATACAAAATTTCTAGAAGTTGGTCATTTGCTTCTAAGAGTTATTTTTTCAGCTTGAGATGGCTTTCAAGCACAATGACAAGGTTGATTTGTCTTTGTCTTATTAGCTACTTTTTGGCCTTGTTAATTCCTTTTTTTTAAGTTATTTTTTGCATGGTATCATTATCTTTTGTTTAACTATTATGCAACCTCTTTTACTGGCAACAACAAAATTCATAACTCATCTCACAACCCAACAAGTTTCACATGAGATCATTGCTTTGGAAATTCATATTGTTTTGTTGGACACTCCTACACACAATAGTGTCAACGTATATAATTATAACTTATGGTATCATTGTTTGTGTTCGTTCTTAAGGGATATTAGGTCCTCTGGCATTTGCTTAAGATTAAAGCCAGGTTTCTTCTCTATAATAGATGTCGATATTTAAAAAAGTGTTTCTTCTTTGTAGGTTGTTGTTGGATTTGTTAAGGAATGTGACTCCATGCTTCAAAACCTTTCACCTCAAGGCCTTCATGGTAAAATAAAACAATAGAAAACCTTTCCCCTCTACCTTAGTCCCAATGCTTCAGAGATCTGAAGAGTTTACTCATGAGATCAAAACCACACCACGAATTCTTCATGAGGAAGAAATTGACAAACAATTGCAGTTTTTGATTTAAGGACTTTCTGCGATTTGCAGCGCTGACTTACAGGTATAATATGATGTGCATTCTTGTTTGTGTCGTAGTTGTTTTTTTATATGATTTTTATGGTATGTGCATGAATATTTAGTACTATTTTTTGGAATTTTCTAGGGTTATCCAAATGTTCTTCCAGAATTGGATCTCGTCGATGAAGAAGACCAGTTTACCCATGAATTCTCCCTAGAAGAGGAGCTTGATCAAAGAGTTGGCCTTGGTATATTTCCTTCCAATTTATTCATTAACACGTTGTCTTATTTTAAATTTTTCATACTTTATATGCCTTTGTGTTTTCAATATGCAATTTGCAATTTGCTTTGATATGGTATATTAAATTAAATGCTATGGTGACTTGGATTTTACTTTTGTGAAGGAGTTTTTTTAGCAAGTTACAAGGATTCTTCATGAGGGATAAATTGACAAACAATTACAGTTTTTTATTGAAGGACTTTTTGCTATTTGGAAAGCTACCTTCGAGGTATAATATGATGTGAATTCCTTTTTGTGTCGTAGTTACTCATTTGTATGATTTTTATGGTATGTGCATGAATCTTTACTAGTGTTTTTTGGAATCTTCAAAGGTATGTAGTTTTTCATACAGGACTAGATCTTATCGAGAAAGAAGAACATTTCATCCATTAATTTCCCCTATAAGATGAGCTCGATCAAGAAGTTGGACTTGGTATATTTCCTTGGAATTTCTTCATTAACAAACTATCTAATTGTTATGTATCTAAATATTATGAGCAATCATTTTAATATTAAATGTAATATTAGTTAAACTAAAACATAGGGTCACACCTTTTCAGTGAAACGATGTGTTTCGACCTATAAAAGGTTTTCTCATTTATTGTAAATATCATCATTCAATAATTAATTTCATTGTGGCTGAATTTCGAAAATGCGGGTCTAGTTTGCCTTCTTCAAGTGGTATCAGAGCTTGCCACTCATCGGCACCCTCCGCTGCTCCAGTTCTCCTTCTTCTCCTCGTGTCCACCGTCCATCCTCCACGATGCACTCCACTCCATCCCATCCCTCCATAGTCGTTGCCTCTCCCTACTTTGTGCCATCCATTCTTCCCTTTGCCATCCATCTCCCCGTGCTATACTCCCCATCCTGCTTCCCTTTGTCGTCCACCATGTTTTCCCTTCACCCTCATACCGCTAGCACCTCCCCTGCTACACTCGTCGTCCACCTCCAAACCCGCGCTCTTTCCTCCGCACTGCCACCACCGTCGCTGCCACTGCAGCATCCACCCTTGCCCTTCTCTTCCCTCCATCCACCTCCATGTCGTCACGACATCCCCTGTGCACTCACCATTCCTTCTTCCATCGCCTCTATCGTCACCCTCCACCACCACCATCGCACCGTCATCCACGACCTGCCAAAAAAAACAAAAACAAAAAAATTATAATATAAAATATATTGTAATATATTATATTTATAATATATTACAATTATAATATTTTAATTTGTTTCATTATATTAAATAATAAAATAAAATTTTATTATATAATAATGAATTATTATCAAAAAAATATAATCACCATTCTTATTAAACAAAAATTCCTCCCTGCACAAGAAAAACGTCGGAGATGAATGAAATTAAAGAAAGAATGGTGAAATTAGAGCTTAACCAATTCCAAGGTTCTAAACATCTCGAAGAAGTACACTCAAGACTTAACCAAATCGAAACAGAACTACACAAAAGCAAAAACGAATTATCAGAGACTGTAAAAAAGGAAGTCAACGAGGCGGTAGCTTGGGAGATGGAAGGTGTAAAAAGGGACACCACAGTATTGTTCGAATCCGGGTTAAGCAAACTCAAGCAACATTTGGAAGACACAATTACTACATTAGTGTGCAATATGTCAAAGGAAGACAACCACCCTCAAATTCAAGGCATCATAAGACAATTCCTCCCAGAAGAGAAATTCCACAAGAAGAATTCGATCACGATCACTCTCCAAATCATGAGCAGTTGCTCTCTCCTCCAAAAAGAAATGGATATGGCAAATGAAACCCAAGTTAGAATTGTCAAAATTCAATGGTGACACAAGAGCGTGGCGTGGATCAACAAGGCAGAAGAATTCTTTTCCATACACGATATCACAACCGACGAAGAAATGATAAAATATGCCTCAATGCAACTAGAAGATCGGGCTTACAACTGATAGATGTGGTGGAAGGTTACAACACAAAAAACTAAGCGCAAATGGAAAACGTTCAAAAACGATTTCTTTAAGAGGTTTGAAGATTTAAAAGAAAAAGACTTCTTCGCAAAACTCACCAAACTGCAACAAAAAGGTGACGTCGATGAATACACAGATGAATGGGAAGCCCTGACGACACGTTTTCTAGAACTCACAGACAGTCAATGCCTCCAGACTTATGTGTATGGACTAAAACCCTATATCAGAGATGAACTAGAGCTACTAAATGTATCAACCTTGGACAAAGTGAGACGCAAGGCAAAAATCATTAAGGAAAAATTAAAAAAGACATGGAATAAAAACCATGACAAAGATCGAAGGTCCATCCAAAATACCAAAATCGACTCCAAATACCAGCCACCACATCTAAGAAGTGACAACAAAACCACTTTAGAAGCCCAATGAATGAAAGAAGGAAAGTGTAAATATTATGGAGAGAAGTGGGACCCAAGTCACAGATGTTTAAAAAAAGAGACCACCAAGAACTTATATCAATGTGAAGCAGAAGAGGGAGATAAGTCAAATAGTGATGAATCTGACATAGAAGAAACACGTGACATCAAAAAATCCTTCGTTAGGTTCAGAAGATGAAGAAACACCCAAAATATCAATTGCAACCATAACAGGAATACACCAACCACAAACATTAAAATTTAAAGGGCATATAAAAAATAGCAATGTTGTCGTCCTATTTGACACAAGAAGTACCCATAATTCCATCGATGTAAGTGTTTCAAAGAGGCTTAATCTTTTCATATATCCAGTACCCAACATGAAGGTAATGGTAGCAGATGGAAAGAAGATTGAAAAAGTGGGAAAATGCCACAACGTTAAGCTGCAAATACAAGACTATAACCTTGAGTCAGAATTTTACGCAGTACCCTTAGGAGGAGTTGATGCAGTATTAGGAATTCAATGGTTGCAAACACAAGGTACCTACTCAGTAAACCACCAAGAATACTTTATAAGGTTTAAATGGCAAGGAGAAAGATGCAAATTGTATGGGTTCCAACCCCCTCGCACACAAATTGTTTCATCCCACAAAATGGAGAAGCTAATTCGAAAGGGAGCACCAGCGTATGTTGTACAATGCCAGGAGATTTAATTATTAACTTCATAAGTAGTTAAACCAAGTCATCCAAAGATCCAAGGATTAATTAAAAAATACAAAAAAGTATTCAAAGATTTTCCCATGGAGTTCCCAACAGAAAGGAGGATCGAGCATGTCATCGAAATCAAGTCTGGATCAAGCCTTGTCAATGTTAAACCCTATAGGTACCCACACCATCATAAGACATAGATTGAAAGATTAATCCGCGATTTACTGAAATGTGGAGTGATTAAAGAAAGTCGGAGTCCTTATGCTGCACCAATAATACTGGTATGAAAGAAGGATGGGTCATTTAGGCTATGCATCAACTACCAAGGACTAAACAAAATAACCATTCCCCATTCCATTTATCGATGAAATGTTGGACGAGTTTCTTGGCGCAAGGTACTTTTCAAAATTAGACTTAAGATCAGGATATTTCCAAATCCGAGTAAGGCTAGAAGATGTGGCAAAAACAACTTTCCAAACCCATGAAGGACATTATGAATTTAAGGTAATGCCTTTTGGGCTAACTAATGCTCCAGTGGCATTTCAAGCAACCATGAATAACCTTTTTCAACCATTTCTAAGGAAGTTTGTACTACTTTTCTTTGATGACATCCTTATATACAGTAAGACATGGAAGGACCATCTCATACATCTAGAACAAGTGCTCTCTATTTTAAAAGAAAATCAGTTCTACGCTAAGATGTCCAAATGCACGTTCAGTAAGGAATAATTGAGCTATCTTGGTCACGTAATATCTAAAGAAGGAGTCAAGATAGATCCAGAAAAAATCAAATCAATCACAGAATGGCCCAATCCTACTAACATCTCCAAGTTAAGGGGATTCCTCGGGCTAACTAAATACTACCGAAGATTCATCCGAAATTATGTGCACATAACCACACCCTTATCCAACCTTTTAAAAACGAATGACTTCCAGTGGAATGTAGAAGCAGATAAATGTTTTGAAGCTTTGAAAGGAATTATGTCCTCCACACCTGTACTAGCTACCCTAGACTTCTCAAAACCATTTGTAATAGAATGTGACGCTTCAGGTTATGGTTCGGGGGTAGTATTATTGTAAGATGAACACCCGATAGCTTTTCAGAGCAGAAAATTAAACAATCGAGAACAATTGAAGTCTACATATGATAAGGAAATGCTGGCAATTATGCAGGCATTGGTAAAATGGTGACAATACCTCCCAGGGAGCAAATTCATGATCCACACAAAACCATAATAGTCTTCAACACCTACTTCAACATAAAATGTTGTCCATAGAACAACATAAGTGGATAGAAAAAATCGATGCTTTCGACATGGAAATAATCCACAAAAAGGGGAAGGAAAATGTAGTCGCATATGCTCTCTCCAGAAAAGATGAGGATATTACCTCTTACTCCATCTCAGTCACAACTCCAGAGTGGCTAGATGAAATATGAAGTGAATACGCCAAGGACCCAGAAACAAGCACTATAATTAACAATTCCAACAGTGACCCCAAGTTTGAATGGAAAACGATATCCTTTGGTATAAGGGGAGGAACTATTTAAACTCAAACTCTAAATTCAAGGTTAAGGCAATAAAGGAATCCCATGATTCACCAGCCGTAGGACATGTAGGATTCTTCAAATCTTATTATAATGCAAGAAGGACATTTTTCTGGAAGGGAATGCAAAAAGATATTTAGCAATATGTGGCAGAATGCGACAAATGCCAAAGAAAAAAAAACAAAAATGTTTTAACCCCAGGGTAATTCCACCCCCTACACATTCCAAACCAGAAATGGGAAGAGATATCAATGGATTTCATCGATGGGTTACCTCCATCAGAAGGAAAGGACAAGATCCTTGTAGTAGTCACTCGATTAACCAAATTTGCTCAATTCATGGCAATACAAAAAACAAACATGACAAAACAGATTGCAGAGGTATTTTGCAAAAATGTCTACAAATTGCATGGCTTCCCAAAAGTCATCGTCAGCGACATAGATGCAAATTTTAATGGAAAATTTTGGAGGGAATTTTTCAAACAAGTAGGCACATCACTCAATATGAGCTTAGCTTACCACCCCCAAACATATGGTTAGACTGAAGTCGTCAATAAATGCTTAGAAGCATATCTACGTTGTTTCGTAACAGATAAACAAAACCATTGGTCTCAATGGTTACACTTAGTAGAATGGTGGTACAATTCAACATACCACACCTCCACAAAAATGACCCCTTTCAAGCCTTATATGGGTATGAACCTCCAAATTTGAAGGATTTAGTTCTAAAAGACACTAATGTGCCAGAAGTAAGAAACCAACTAGAAAATTCTCAAAAAACGATTGACTTACTCAAGGATAACTTAGCCATGGCACAAAACCATATGAGGCAACAAGCAGATCAACGCAAAAGCGAAAGCGAATTCAAAGTAGGAGACCGGGTGTTTGTAAGACTACAACCCTATAAACAGGTATCCCTTAAAAGGGGAGGAAAAATCAAGTTGGCTCCAAAGTTCTATCGACCATACCAAATTACCAAGAAGATTAGTCAAGTTGCATATAAATTACTATTACCTGATAAAAGTCGTATCCACAATGTCTTCCATGTATCATGTCTCAAACAATGCTGGGGAAACATCAAACATTACAAGCAATACTTCCTATGTTAGATGACGAAGGAAGGATCATTTGGGAACTAGAGGCAATCATTGCAACCAAAGAAAGAAGGCTTCGTTCTCGAACACTCAAGGAATATCTCATTAGATGGAAGAATTTTCCAGATGAAGACGCATCATGGGAGACAAAATAGTTTCGTCAACAATATCCGTCCTTACCCTCGCTTTGAGGACAAAGCGTTTTAAAAGACGACGACAATGTTATGTATCTAAATATTATGAGTAATTATTTTAATACTAAATGTAATATTAGTTAAACTGAAACATAGGGTCACACCTTTTCAGTGAAATGGTGTGTTTCGACCTATAAAAGGTTTTCTCATTTATTGTAAATATCATCATTCAATAATTAATTTCATTGTGGTTGAATTTAAAAAATGTGGGTTTAGTTTGTCTCCTTCACTAATTTTAAATTTTTCATAGTTTATATGCCTTTGTGTTTTCAATATGCAATGATTAAAATCTTAGTCTTGCATCTTTGGGACATGTAACAGATATTTCCAAGCTAATTCCAGATTTTTTCGAGCATCAGAAAGATTTTGAAAACCTTAAGAAAGGAATTCTTAAATATGATTCTTCAGACGAACCAAAAGGTAACAATGATTCAGGTCAAGAGTAGGATGATGATGAAGATGAAGAGGAGGAACAAGAGGAATAGTTACACATACAATATGAAACTTACCCAAACTTGCTAAATTTAAGACGTTCAATTTACTTGACGATAATATTAAGTATTTCCTTTGAGGAAGTTGGTCATAAGCTTCTAAAAATAAAACTAACCTAGTCAAGATGTAATGATCATTTGTATGTGCATGTCAAAGTGGTTATTTCCCTTTTATTCAACTTTTTTCCTACAATAACGAGGCAAACCTTTTATAATGCCTTAATTAAATGGTGACAATTGAGATTCTAAGTTGAAAAAGTCATTTTTTCAAATGGAGTTCTTGATTATGATGTTAGAACATGATCTTCTAGCTAAACTCCGTCCTTCTCTAGAAGCTCATACAACTACATAAAATAATATTTTCGAGTCATTTAAGTGTCTCAATAGATTACATAGAAAATGTTCAAAAAAATAGTCCCTACTATAATGTTTTCAAGAGTACATAAATGCCAACAATAGGTTGGAAACAAGACTTCATAGGATCAAGACCTTTGGAAATATTTAATCTTTCATTTACATACAACATAAAAGTTAAAAGGATCGTATCATTTACATACACTACCTCAATTTAATCTTTCATTTTCTGCCTTCTTTTACCCTCTAACAACTTGTTATTATAGCGTCTTAAAACAAAGGCTAGTTTGGTCTTTTTAAATATTCTCCATACTTCATTATAATTGCGTTTAAAGAAAAATCTTCCCTTTAGACGAGAATGAACACAATTACACTTTTAGTTAATACTTTTACCACCTTCATTTTCACCTCTCTAGCAATTGTTAGTTTTCTAGATGGAAGCAGGCCTCGAATTTGACGTTCCACAGAAAGTTGTTTTCATTTTTACACATATTTGACATGTAACTTTTTTATAAGCACGTCAACATTGACAGGTAAAAAAATATTCGAAACGTCAATTTGATCTTTATGAATTTAGATCACCCGTCAAAATTTTTAATATCTATGTTAACTACTAAAACTTAGCTAACAACCATTGGTCATTGTAATGGGTCACTCTTGGGCTGCTCTTTATTTTAATCTAGAAACACATAAATGCTAGACTTCTCTATTTCGGTATATGTGTAAATTTTAAAATTTACTTAATTAGTAAATTTCTGTATAAATATTTAAGTCATATTTATATATAATATAAAAAAATATTTTATTCACATTTATATATAATATTAAAAATATATTCACACAACAAAATTGGAAATTGGTTGAACCTGATAGGCACTAAAAACTTGAAACGGTAGTTAAAAATTTATTAACAGGCACAAGAAAATTGAATTTCCAGGCCTGGATGGAAGGATTGATCAAAATCTCATCATGGCCATTTCTGAACGAAATTTCTAGTCCATGTTTTCTACACGGAAGGATCAAATGGTTTAGGGCACATCAACATGCAGAGAGATTGAGTTTCACTGCATGCATTTATTGACGGTTTGACTTGAGATCATGAATAGATGGATTGGATTGGATGGCAATGCATGCATTAATTGACAGTGGAGGAGTGTCCAATTCAACCCTCCTGTCAAGTTGACAGAACTATCTGGCAAACCAGAATTACAGATGCGACTGGCGCAGTGATCGTGATACGTGAAGTGTATTGGTTGTGTGAGCACTTGCTGAGAAACTCAAACAACCCGAATTTCTACTTTAATATACTTCACGTAGTGTAATTTATAGTTTTCTATTGTAGCTTACGCAGGAAAGGCAATAGGTTACAGATATACAGTCTTTTCGACATCAATGTGGCCGGTGAATGTAGCTCATCCGCTCCCTTTGAGAGTACACTTTACGCGGCTGTGCTCCAGTTAGGGCGAGCTAGTGCCATAAAGTAAACCAAGTAATAATTAAGGCTGATGGGTGCAACGTGCAATGTTCCATTGGCCATCCCTCCCCGCGTAGGATAAACGTTCACCAAAACGCCCTGCGTATTTTGTATAGAAACTGGCTTAGATTGTCGGAAAGTGTTATTTTTGTATAGAAACTGGCTTAGATTGTCGGAAAGTGTTATTTTTTCAATTAAAAAATTTCTGCGATTAGATTTAGTTGATCTATACGAAATGGCCTATTTCAAAACGATCCAAATTGCCCAAATTGTAATTTAAAACGTTGAAATCGTTGTTTAAGCAAAATATTCTCTGCCGGATTCCGGCGAGTCGGGGGCGATTTGGTGAACGCTTATCTCCCTTGCTTCATTTAATGTCTTCTGTCAGTTTTATTTATGCACGCCAATGGCAATGACCAAGACATTAGGTTAGATGTCGGTGAAAAATTAATGAAATGGGAAAGAAGGAAAGCCAGCCTAATCCCCATCGATAATTCTTTCATTCGTTATAGCTATAAAATGGCGTTCACTGCGAAGCTTTTAGTACAGGCAGGCTTCATTCTCTACTAGTGGCACTTGAGCCGAGCGGTTGTGTATTGTCTGTTGTGAGCTGCGATCTGTGTAATACATTGGATCGAATATATTGCCGTTGATTAAGATGAAGATGAGTAGAGTTCTTTTTGTTGTGTTGGGAGTGTTAGTAGCAGCGGCTTGCACTTGTCATGTAAGCGCAACTCGAAGCTTCAAGAATGGCGTCCATGACGTTGAGCGCCCATATAAACCCGACAACTTCATCGGAAGCGGAGGAGGAGGAGGACTCGGTGGTGGTGGAGGCTTAGGAGGAGGAGGCGGCTTGGGTGGAGGAGCTGGAGGTGGCGCTGGAGGCGGATTGGGCGGAGGAGGCTTGGGCGGTGGTGCTGGGGGTGGCGCTGGAGGAGGAGGAGGCTTGGGCGGTGGTGCTGGAGGAGGCTTGGGCGGAGGAGCTGGTGGTGGTGCTGGAGGAGGCTTGGGCGGAGGAGCTGGTGGTGGTGCCGGAGGGGGCTTAGGCGGTGGTGCCGGAGGGGGCTTAGGCGGTGGTGCCGGAGCTGGCGCAGGGGGAGGAGGAGGCTTGGGCGGTGGTGCTGGTGGAGGAGCTGGAGGTGGTGCAGGAGGAGGCTTGGGCGGTGGTGCTGGTGGAGGAGCTGGAGGTGGTGTTGGTTTCGGTGGAGGCGCAGGTGGAGGCGGAGGAGTAGGCGGTGGTGCTGGAGCTGGGGCAGGCGGTGGATTTGGTGGAGGGGCAGGAGCTGGTGGTGGATTTGGTGGAGGCGCCGGTGGTGGGGGAGGAGTAGGTGGCGGACTGTGATGAGTTTCACCATCGCTAAATAAGAATGATTGCATCTAAATATGTTTATCCATGGAGCATCCTTCGGTTCTTATTTTGGTCCCACTGGTTTCGTGTGTATGTAGCAGCACGAACGAATGATTATCTAAATAAATGTGTCTATTCATGTAAAATTTATCTATTTTGGTTGGGACATCATTATATATGTATTTCTCCATCTTTCTTGTTTTGTGACATGTTATTATTTCCTGACTTGAAATCTTCTATAGTTTGTGGCTCAACTCTTCAATCGGTACTAATTTGTATAATTATTTTCGGTCATATTGGTCTCTAAAAGAACCCAAGAACTTGGGTGTGGAAACGTGTTGTGGGCATACTTATAAAATCTTTGTGAGAATCATTCTTAAAATACCAAGTGCAAACATATTTTTATATTAATACAAGATTAAGTGATATTCTTAAAATCTAATAACAAAAATCTTATGTTGATTGTTAAATGATATCATTGCAAACAGATTATTTTCTTTTAGGAATGACATATTATAACCAGCAGATTTAATTTATTATCATGAATAACATATTGAGGGAATTTTTTTATTATTAAAAATAACCAATTATAACAAAGGATATGACCAACAGAGTTTTTGTTTATTACAAAAATAAATAAAAATTTAATAAAATATTATAGACTTGTTTATGTATATATATTTTATAAATATTTGAATATATATATTATAAATATTTGAAAAAAAAATTATATATATATATATTATAAATATTTGAGATTTACTTTAACCATGTAAAAAGTAAAACAAATTTATATAAACACAATATATAACAACAACCATGTGCCAATGTTCCGATTCAGTGTACTTTTCACTGTGCCACCATAATATCTTGAAACATGCACATGCAGTCTTAACTTTCAAGATCAAACTTCCATCTTCACATCTCTGAATATATTTATGTATGACAAGTCACAAAAAGATTTAGATATATTAATAAAAATAAAATAGGCCTTTCTGTCTTGGAGTCCATCTAGCCACCTGCATAAATTAATACAACATTTGAAGCAATGTTATATCCACAATCACTCACAGCAAATAAATCTTTCATGTCAAATAAAAATCAATAATATGCATTTTGCCTATTGCTCATAATACAAGGCCCTCCATAACCAGCTTGCTGATGCACGGCCGACTAGGCAGCTGCAATCGCATTAAAGTTTGTTACTTAATTTCTCTCATAGTACGAGAGTTGCCATTAACATCTCCACTACAAGTTTTCCATACACAATAATCAAATCATATATTCATGCTTGCAGGATACAAGGCGCTCAATAACTAGCTTACTGCTGCACTTGACATTCAACGGCCAGCTGCGCAGCTGCACTTGGCATTAAAGCATGCTGGTTAATTTTGGCCATAATACAAGAGTTGCCATCAACATCTCCACTACAACTTCATTTTTCTATATGCTTGCGAAAACCCGCAATCAATGCGCGCTAATTCGTGGTATTGTGGGTTTACTTGTTTCTGTCTATGCACATAATGATAAGAGCTTAGCCCATCGATTATTTCATGCAATGTCTTGTTGAATGCTGTGGAGTTTGTTGGTATTGCCAAGCGCCTTGACAGGTTTTTTTCTATCACATACTTTTTTTGTGACTCTTTGGGTAGCTTTAGAAGCTGGAATCTCTCATCGGGCTTCTCTGACCATAAAGTTATTGTTCTCACAGCAAAGTTTTATATCCTTTTAAATTCAATCCTATATGGCTCTCTGTGGAGGATTTTAATGTTCTGGTCAAGTCGCAGTGGGCAAATCTTAATGAGGAGGTCCTCTTATTACGCTTCATCACAGGCTCTACTTTTCAAATTAGCGAAGCTGCGGTTCTTGGTGAAAGACTAGGAAAGAAAGGAGAAAAAAACAAGATGACTTAGCTCTTAGTTCTATCGAGAATGAGATTTGGTTGTGTGGAGGACGATGTGGGTGATGGGAGAAAAAAAAAGATGACTTAGCTCTTAGATCTATCGAGAATGAGATTTTGGTTGTGTGGAGGACGATCTGGGTGATGGGAGAAAAAAAAAGATGACTTAGCTCTTAGATCTATCGAGAATGACATTGGTTGTGTGGAGGACGATCAAGGATTTATTCCAAAAAGCTTGGCTATTTGGCTCCAAGTGGGAGATGAAAATACTAAGTACTTCCACAAATTTGCAAACCCTAGGCGGATTGCAAACTCGATATGGGAATATGTGGATGATGGTGCATTGGTCACTGATCACGACTTGATTAAGGAAATGGTTGTCTCCTATTTCTCCAACTTATATAAGGATCCAAAGACTTTCAATATTTTGGATCAATTAAAGGTTCTATAATTGTTTCGGGCTATGTTCGATGTGGTGGACTGTGTTACTCTTGATCGACCCATTGATTTCGCTGAGGTGGAACTTACCTTCAAAGTCTTTGCCATGGATAAGAGTCTTGGGCCAGACGGCTGGACCATGGAATTTTACCGACATTTCTTTGATTTATTGGGACCGGAGATTGTGGCGGCCAATGAAGAGACCAAAGTCTCTGGGATCATACTTGACAGTCTAAATACTACTTTTTTAACATGGATACCTAAGGTGGATAGACCTACATCTTTTGCTGAGTATATACCGATTGTGTTATGCAACCTTCTATACAAACTCATTACCAAGATCATAGCGGGGAGGATGAAGAAGGCTCTGGGCAAGGCCATCTTCGATGCACAGTTTGGCTTCCTCCCGGATCTCTAGATACTTGATGCGGTCGAGATTGTTCAACAATCTATCAATTTGATCAAACAGAAGAAGCTGTCAGCAATGGTATTGAAACTTGACCTAGAGAAAGCATATGACAAGGTCTATCGATCTTTTCTTCATCTGATTCTCATCCAAATTCGGGTTCCTTTGAACATCACTTAGTGGATTATGTCTTGTGTTAATTCTTCCACATTTGTTGTTCTTGTGAATCGATCTCCCTCGGTCTTCTTCAAAGGATCCCGTGGCATCCGTTAGGGATGCCCTTTATCTCCATACATTTTCCTCTTAGTCATTGAAGGTTTGAGTCTCCTCCTTAACCTGGCAAAGGAGGAGAAACAGATCCAGGGGGTAAAGGTCTTGGGTCTCGGGTACCATTTATATCACTCACACATTATTTGTTGATGATGTTATTATTTTTCGGACTGGGGCTTTCGATGAATGGCATTATATTAAAGGACTGACACACCACTTCTGTCGTGTTGCGGGTACATCTTTCAGCATTACAAAGTCCTGTTTTCGTCACTACGGTATTCATGATAATTCTCTGCATGATATTGTGAATCTTTTCTCTATTCACAACGGTCATTTGAGTGATGGTATCTCTTATTTGGGTTTTTTCCTTAGGCCTCATGCTTACAGACGTTCTGATTGGGATTGGCTTTCGGAAGAAGGTTCGATTTCGTATGGGCAAATGGGCTTCTAACTGGCTCTCATTGGGGGGCCGCAAGACTCTTGTTACATATGTTTTGCAATCGATGCCAGTTTATTGTTTTTCTCTGTTTTGTGTTCTTGCGGGCATTCTGGTGGAGCTTCAAAGATTATTTTTTCGTTTTCTATGGAGGGGGACACATGATCATGCAAAGTTCCATTTGGCGGATTGGGTATCCTTATCGTTGCCAAAGTCTTGGGGTGGCTGGGGTCTTAAACATCTGGGCATTTTTAACATTGCTCTTTGCGCCAAAAGTCTCTGGAGAGGGTTGATGAAGTCAAATTTGTGGCGCAAAATTATCAGTTCAAAATATTTGAAGAGATTCCCTCCTTATTCTTGGATGAGATCCTTGAAGCTCACATCATCTTAGGCTTAAGCTATCTGGGTTAGCTTATGTTCTGCTCTCCCTTGTATTATGTGTGAGCTTTGTTGGAATGTTGGTAGAGGAAGTAATATATCCTTGGGAGTGGACCAAATTGTTGGGATTGGCCCATAAAGTTTTCACGGGAGCTGAAGTCTTGTCTTCGTGAGAAAAATATCACCGTTCTCAGACATGTTGCTGTGAATTGCGAGGATCCCTCTGTTGGTTGGCGATCGGCACTATCATTGGGTCTGACACGGGTTCTTTCCTTGGAATGGGAAAACGTTACTTCTCTGCTTCGTGAGGTCGGTATATACTTATCTGCTCTTCCTGATTGTTTGGTGTGGGAGGGTAACCTTGCTATTGGCTCTATCACTGCTCGTCTGGCGTATCTTTCTCTTATTAGATCTTAGTATACTTACCAACCGATTTGGTGGCATTCTAAGCTATGGAAGGTGCGAGTTTTGTTGAAAGTGCAATGTTTTTTGTGGTTGGTTCTGAATCACAAGATATTGACTTGGGATATGCTACAGAGGCATGGCTATGAAGGTCCCAGCAGATGTATCTTCTGTTTGCTTGAGGCTAAATACATGGAGCATATGTTTTTCCTTTGTCCACGCCTTCGGGTTATGTGGTCTTTTCTATGTTCAAAGGGGTGCTATAATTGGACGTGGAGTGATGATAATTTGTCTGATTTCCTTTTTAGGGTGGCTGAGCATTCTTCTCTCACTCTAGAGATGGTTTTTTTGTGCATCTGGGAGTGTTGGGTTATGAGGAACCACCCTTTATCCCAGATGGTGCCAATTGATTCGAACCTGTTGATTCATAACATTATGACTGGTCTAAATACTTCTCTTGGTAATGCCCCCTTTCCAAACCCATATCATCCATTTTTTGGAGTAGCTGACTCGTGACAGGGTGGGATTTTTTGATGGAGGTGAACATTCTGGCTTGTGCGATGATGGTATGATTATCGAGCTGGCTGTGGATCATTCTTTTTGGATTTGCATGAATGTCGGTAAGGGTACCAACACTCGGGATGAACTCTTGGCCCTCTGGGGGCTCTTGTGGTTTGCTAAGGTTCATGGTATTATGTTGCATATGGTCATGGGCGACTCCAAAGCCATCATTGATGGGGCTCTCAACAAACAAAGGCTAAAGTCTATTTGTCTCTCACACTGGCTTGGAAGAACCAGATCTATGATCGAACACTGCCCCTCGATGTCTTTCCAGCACATCTTTCGGGAATATAATTCACAGGCTGATTTACTTTCCAAGCAAGGTATTGGTTTGTCTTCTGGTGTGCTTTTTTGGAAGGAATTCCTCAATGGGAACATTGTCGAGGAAGGATCTATGCCTAGTTATTAAAATTCAGATATTTAGTTGGATGGTCCTCTGTGACTTTTCTTAGTACTTTGAACTCTTGGATTATTCTTGGTGGTGACATGCTTTGGAGTCTTCTTTGATGAAAGACTGTTTTTTGATCTCCTTTTGATGGAAGTTATGTGCATCTCTCGCGTCTATGATGTTGTAGTATCGATGTTCTACTAGCGTGCTAGGAATACTGCTTGTTTTTTCTTTACTTGGATCATTTGATACATTACTATACAAATGTTTTTTGTTGTATGTATCATTGTGTTTTTTTAAACAACTTTATCTAATTTAAGGTTTTCATTTTCCTAGTAAAAAAAAAGACTAGAAAAAAGCTAAAAAAAAATTCATATAAAATATTAAATTTCTAATCAATTTTGGAATTTAAATTTGTATATTACAATATTAACCATATTTAAAACACAATAAAAAATAAAAAATAAAAAAAAAACTACAATTTTAATTATGTTTTAGATATATTAACAAATTAAATATACTTCTACAAATTAATGAAAAAACTAAAAACAATCATTTTCACTTACAACGTGGATTAATAAAAGATATTTAAATGTAATAGTAAAATAAGAAATAGTTAAAATATAAAACTAATAATAATAAATAAGTAATTAAGCTTTAAAAATATTTGAATTCAAAAAGTAATTTGATTTTATTAATGATAATTTAAGAAAACAAATAATAATATTATATATAAATAATTTAAAAAATTAAAAATAAAAATAGTTTTATTAAAAATTATACATAATAAAAATGTATAAAATAATTATTGAAGGAATTAGAAAGTACTATTTATCTCTTGTAACTTAAAATTAAAAACATGTTGTCTTCTGCAACTTAATATAGAATTTTCAAATAAAGATTTATCTATTGAAAAAAAACTCGATTGAAAGGACATGACTTCAACTAATAATTATTAAATGAAGAGTCTAATGACGTTACAATTTTGTCGGTGCTCCTCACAACCCTATCCAACTTCATAACGTATGGGTTCTCTCCATTGGAGAGCCAACACATCGTTTTATTTATATTATAGTTGCAAGTCATGAGTGATCCTTCTTGGATGCTTTTGTTTTGTAACTCTTATAAAATAAATGTGTTGTGGAATGGGTGATAACCATTCCTTTTGCTTTGTATTTAGAGAGCATAGTGTGAATAGGCGGCCTCAAGAAGAGAGCACGCTATGAAGGAAAATTTCCTCAGAAACAAGTGGGATAGAAAACCTTATAGAGTTTCTCATGCAACTTAAAATGGTCTTGGTTGAAAGATTGATTATTATACTTTAATGGTTAAACTTATTTAAAAATGTAATTATTATTTGAACTAAGTAATTGGGAATTGTTTTAGAAGATTAATGCTGTAAGTTATAGTCATTGCAACTCCATTTTGAGTAATTAACTGAGTAGATTGTGTATTTATGAGTCTATGATTAAAAAGAAGACTCATTGCGATAAGGCTATAGTAGTCTTGAAAATGTTCGCTATAAAATAGACCTTAAAAAATAAATGTAGCAGAGATTGTAATCTTCCTGATTGGTTAAAAATAATAAAAAGATTAACAACTTTTGGTGGACTTAGCCCAAAGGTTGGGGTGAACCACGTATATTGGTGTTCCTCTCATACATGTACCTTATGTGTTCCTTTTCTACTTTACCTAATGGATTCATGATGAATATAAATGTTTATATGTTATGTGTGGTCATCTTGATTGGTTAAAAATAATAAAAAGATTAACAACTTTTGGTGGAGGTAGCTCCAAGGTTAGGGTGAACCACATATATTGGTGTCCCTCTCATCTATGTACCTTATGTGTTTCTTTTCTACTTTATCTAATGGTCATGATGAATATAAATGTTTATATGTTATGTGTGGTCAACATCGAAAGAGCATGATGTACAATAAAAGAAATGTGTAAGCGTGTTTTCTTTTTAGTTTATGGGATAATGCTACAATGAGAGATTACTTATCTTATAGCTATATGTTGTTTAACGAATAAAAATTACCCCAATTATTAAATGTCATTCAATGTGAATCAAGATGATTACAATATCATGCATATGATATTCATTCCAATAATAGCGATTGATTATGATTCCAAATAGAAGTTCGATTCATGCAATTATCACTACATGTTGGCATGATAGCGTTATTTAATATGTTACTTGTGCGATGCATGCATGGATAACTATTTTCTTGATAAAAAGTTTGGTTTATCCATCATTACATTAAGAGGGACTAGATTTTTATTAATAATTGGGTAGTAAACTTATTTAAATTGCTTTGTTTACCTAAAGAGAAATGGGTTACATCATGATACTACATTATAACTAAATATCATCCCATTCCTTGTGTTAATTCCATTATAGGGTTGCAGTGAAATAAAGAGTGATATAAAGATTTGGAACATTACTCATAATAAAGTTGCATTTATTTGAAATAATTACCTTAGAACATTACTCATAATAAAGTTGCATTTATTTGAAATAAATGTACCTTAAGGTAATGATTATGCTCAAGTAGGTCATTGTGAATGGCAAAGGTTGTATTACATCTTTAGTTGATAATATTATATTCTCATTGGAACTAATATTTATGATTGAAGCATGTAGTTCAAAAAAAATATTAGAAGGGAAAGAAAAGATTGGGTTTGTTACAAATGGTATAAGAGCAGGTTTACAACGCTTGGATCTAATGGACTCATCTTCCTACACGCATGTTGAGAACATTGTGATTTGAATACGATATTTTATGTTTTCTTATAGGCATTCATGCTATAGAAACAATGATGTTTCAATGATATGATCATCCAAGTATATAAACTAGTTCGCGTAGTGTCACGAGCTTGAATATATGAAGCTAGTTGCATAACTTAAATGCAAGAATACATGCAAGAAGAATGAAATTTTGATTGAAGGTCAATAATGTGATATGTTTGATTTCATTAGATTGTAAAGTTTTGTAATAAGGAAATGAATGCATTATCATGTTAACAATAACTTTAAATTGGATACACATGCAAAGATAGGCTTATGCTATTTTACATACATCATGTTGACTCAAATGCTAC
Organism: Pseudotsuga menziesii; assembly: GCA_001517045.1. Lineage (NCBI taxonomy): Eukaryota > Viridiplantae > Streptophyta > Pinopsida > Pinales > Pinaceae > Pseudotsuga > Pseudotsuga menziesii. The sequence goes on along the minus strand of LPNX011037205.1, from coordinate 7,940 downwards.
TCTATGTAAAATTTATGGAGACTATGTTGGAAGAGTTTTGGAACATAGTCAGTTCATATATGATAAATGACTAATGGATACATGAGGTAGTTAAAAGTTAGTAAATAGCTTAATAATTTAACATGTATTCAAGCTTATAACAAGTAAGGTAAAAGTTGTGATTAGTATACTAAGAAAGCAACGTAATGAGTAATGTATGCAGGTAGAAGCAATGAAGTTGAAAATGTAGGAGTGAGTAGTTGGACTATAAGAACATGAATTTTATTATATGCAAGATTACGTATCATAAATGCATATGGAGTGTGCATAAAGATAGATTTTGTTGCATCTAGGTTGTGCATTCTGTATAACTTTGAAGTTTTATGTATTGCTTAAAATCACATTGGCAAAGAGAATATGATGTAAATAAGCCTTGCAAAAGTTGTTTGTATAATGTACATGTACACTTGTTAACAAGAAACTTTGCCAAATTGAAGCAAAGACAATGTCATTTAGTAATATCAATTCAAGCTTATATAAATAAGGTATGAATTTGTGCTTAAGGTGTAAGTTAGTGAAAACAATTTACAACTAAGTTGTTGAGAAAGTAATGCATTGAAATTAAGCAAAAGAAAATTTTGTTATATTGAAAGTTGATAAGCATTCAAAGTAGAAAATTGCTATTATGTTTTATAGTTTTCCTTATAATATTATGATACAATAATTTATGGTAATAAATTGTGAGTAAGGAGTACATGTACACATGGTTGTAACAAAACATGGTTGAATGGGAATCAGTAAGGTGGTCGAAAGCAAGAGATAACTTTTTCGATGGAAAAAGGTAACATCTAGAATCAATATGATTCCTTGAGTATTACAAAAGGTTATACAGATGTTTTTATTTAATTAAAACAAACACATTTATAGAAGTTTTGAAAAATTCTACTGAAGTACTTGAATATGGTAATTGTATTATTATGAGAATTATTAGTTTTGCAAACAATATATCTGTGATAAGGCAATTGAATCATAGAATTTGTTTGAAATGGCCCTGTACATGTATAGATACTAGAAGTATCAAACTATGCCAAGCGATAATGTGTTGTGAAGTATAATGTTGTTAATTAAGTCTTGAAATACTTAGACAAACATGTTTTGATGTTGAGCGGGTAAGATCTCGAACATAGATATGCTCAATGATGATTATGATGCATCCAATGTTTCTAAATATATGTCATTATGACTAATTAAATAAAGAGTTGTGAAACTTTTGAGCTCACAATGGGGGATGCCTTGGGCTATAAGGATCTTAAAATTATGATAAAATTTTCTACACTAAATAGAACCAATTAATGAAGATGGAGTAGAAAATTGGTTTGGTGTTGAGCTTGTTGGGCCCTAGAGCACCTAAGGTATTTAATCTCATTATGCATGATAACAAGATGTAAGGTGACTTGGAAACTGAGACTTAATTTTCATAATAAACAAACTGAAATATTGAAATGATTGAACAAAAAATATTATGAATTAAGTAGAGCTGCTACAGAGCACCCGGGAGAGGTGCTAGCATTTGAGATTTTTGATAAGTTAGTACAGAGTTGCCAGTGAACACCCTTGTGAGGTGTTAGACTCCAGTGAACACTCTATAATATTAAGTCCTAGGCCTAGGAAAATAGCTACCCGTGAGCGCTCAGAGGAGGTGTTTGGCTCTTAAGCAGAACTGCGAGAGAGCATCAAGGTGAGATGTTAGGTTCTGTATTGATATATTTTGATAAGAGATATGGGGGTTTCCATATTCTAAGTAGGAGATACACATGATATATGTAAAAATATAATGAGGCGTATCATCCTTATATCGTATGAATATAATATATACAGGTTGATGAGGCCTGCATGTGAACTTGTGGTTCCATGAGGAGATGACCCTCATGTATATAAGCATGCCAAAATTCTTGAAAGAGAATTTTATCCAAGAAGTGTTTGGAACATTAATGTCATACAAAAGATATGTATAATTTTTGGTATTTTGTACACCATGATGAATGATGAAACATTAGTTGCAAAGTTATGTATGAAGTGAATTATCTTGTGACAAATGTGATAACATGATTATTCCTATGTGCATTGGTAACATTTATAGTACATGTTTTAAAATATGTGATAAATTTATGGTTAATCACATGTATGTTAAATTAATATGTTTACTTTTGTTGTGAACCAAGTGGAAAGATTAAATGTACTTGATAAAAGTGCTACTGTATGGAATGTGTGAATGTCGATGTTAAAGTGGCAAGGAAATGTGCCATAAAATGACAAGGCATAAATGGTTTCATTTTAGATCCCGGATTTTATATTTTTCAGATATGACTAATCATTTTGCATGTGCTTTCCGAAGGTTAAACTAGAACTCAAAGAGATGTTATGAAGAGAAACAATAATATTTTGCAAAAACAATTGCTATTATATTTCTTCTGATTTGAAAATTTTCATTTATGCATATGTTCGAGATACACATTGAAAACGCCTTGTAACATTGGGTAAATCCCAGGTTGTAAAAGGAAAGCATCATGAAAGTTATAATCAAAGATGTAAAAATAAAAATAAAATTAAAAGCTTGAAAGGTAACCACACCCAGTATGGTGTAGTTTTAAGGGGGAAGAGATGTAACATCCCAACATGAATTCTCCTACAATAGAAGACTCAATGGTAAATGGATCGAAAACCATGAGTGTGTGTGGTGACATTAAAAATTATGATTGTCATTTTAAGGTATTAAAACTTATGATTATCATTTTAAGTTACCTTCCGGGTAAGTAAGACAAGATAATTGTGCTAGTTCTTTTGGTAAAAGAGTCCAAGTATGGTTAAGATCGAATCTCCTTAGTCATTGATTTTTTTCGAAATATACTATAGTATTATATATATATTATGGAGGCCATAGCTCTATCGTTGGTGTACTCCACATTAAAAATCGAGCAGTAAATAATGTTAAACGACAATTAATTAAGTTGGCATTCAGTTAGAAAATTAATTAAGTTGGCAATCAGTTAGGGTTCGGGGGTGTGGTAGTTAGAGTCGGGAGAGAAGAAAAACCCTGATGATTCCCAACGTTAAAAAGGGAGATCTTGATGAGGGTAGACTACGAAAGATAGTTTTGATCGTCGTACAAGACACTTGAAAGGGAAGTACAACCAGGAAGAGTTGGATCCAGTTACAACATAGTGAATCCCCTTTCATTTTGAGTTTTCTATTGGTACGTGTAATTTTTATCTGTTAGATTTACATTTTGTTTTTATATGTTATGGAAAGGAGTGGTTTCTCTTTGAAAATAATTGGCTGCAGTCTTCTTAACAATTGCTTGATAATGTGTATGCACATACAAGAAGAGAGAGAGAGAGTGATTTCTCCTTAAGGAGAACCAAATCAATCTTGAACATGATTATTTGTTGACACGATTCGTAAATTTTCTGCAAAGAGAACTTACTCCACACGTTAAACAAGTGTTTGTTAATACAGTCTATGGACCTAAAATAAAGAGCGGTCACGTCGTAGTTACTTGTTACAAACTGGTATATGTTTATCTTTTGTTTAAGTTACAAGAAGGGAGAGCGACCCCATGATAAGAGAATTGATTTCAACCACCTTTAATTTTCTTAAACCGTTCACCGAAGTAGGGAAACCTCTTCCAAGAGAGACGACCCTTCCTTTTAGCATTTGATATAAATACATTTTTACTACTGTAGTTTTAAGAGCAGTGGTTCTCCATTATTAGTTCACTTATATATATTCCTCTAAAACTAGAGTGGTTTTTCCCCATAAGTATTTCATATATGTTTACGTTTTGGATTGGGTAACCTATGAAAAGGATAGACCCTCTATTCTTTAATATACTGATATGTTGAACTGTGTAAGAATCAAATAGGGTGACTGGTATTGGAAAGAGGTGGGAAAACTTATTTAAAGAATCAAAACATATATATATATATATATATATATATGTGGGGGGGAGGGTCTCTCTATAGGAGAGCCAACACATCGTTTTATTTATATTATAGTTGCAAGCCAATAACCATCCTTCTTGGATGCTTTTGTATTTTCACCCTTATAAAGTAAATGTGTTGTGGAATGGGTGATAACCATTCCTTTTGCTTTGTCTTTTGAGAGCATAGTGTGAATAGGCGGCCTCGAGAAGAGAGCACATTGTGTTCTTGTAATTTCCTCACAAACAAGTGGGATAGAAAACCTTATAGAGTTTCTCATGCAACTTAAAATGTTTTGGTTGAAAGATTGACTATCATACTTTAATGGTTAAACTTATTTAAAAATGTGATTACTATTTGAATTAAGTAAATTTGAATTGTTTTAGAAGATTAATGTTGAAAGTTATAGTCATTGCAACTCCATTTTGAGTAATTAAGTGAGCAGATTGTGTATTTATGAGTCTATGATTAAAACAAAGATGCAGTGCGATAAGGCTATAGTAGTCTTGAAAAGGTTTGCTATAAGAGAGATCTTAAAATTTGCTATAAGAGAGATCTTAAAAAAATAAATGTAGCATATGTGCTGCAAATTGTAATCTTCCTTATTGGTTGAAAATAATAAAAAGATTAACAGCTTTTAGTGAACGTGGCCCCAAGTTTGTTTGGGGTGAACTACGTATATTGGTTTCCCTCTCATATATATACTTTATGTGTTTCTTTTCTACTTTATCTAATGGTCATGATGAATATAAAGGTTTATATGTTATGTGTGGTCACCATAAAAAGAGCATGATGTGCAAAAAAGGAAATGTGTAAGTGTGTTTTCTTTTTAGTTTATAGGATAATGTTACAATGAGACATTACTTATCTTTTAGCTATATGTTGTTTAAGGAATAAAAATTACCCCAATTATTAAATTTTATTTAATGTGAATCAATATTACTACAATATCATGCCAAAGAGAAGTTCGGTAGATGAAATTATCATGACATGTTCGCATGATAACCTTATTTAATATGTTATTTATCTGATGCATATGCGGATAACTATATTCTTGATAAAAAAGTTTTGTTTATCCATCATTACATTAAGAGGGACTAGGTTTTTATTAATAATTGGGTAGTAAACTTATTTAAATTGCTTTGTTTACCTAAAGAGTAATGGATTACATCATGATACTACATTATAGCTAAAGATCATTCCATTCCTTGTGTTTATTCCATTATAAGGTTGCAGTGAAATAAAGAGTGATATAAAGACTAGGAACATTACTCATAATAAAGTTGCATTTATTTGAAATAATTACCTTAGGGTAATGATTATGCCCAAGTACGTAGTTTTGAATGGAAAAGGTTGTATTACATCTTTAGTTGATAATATTATATTCTCATTAGAACTAACAATTATGATTGATGCACGTAGTTAAGAAAAATATTATAAGGGAAAGAACATATTGGGTTTGTTACTTTATTTTTCTTGGGTTTGTTACATCATTTTTCTTCAGGTTAAACATGTATCTTCCTTATGTCTTTTTTTCGTGTATAAAGCTTTCATGAGGTAAAAGGAATTAATCCAAATGCAACCCTTTTCATAACGATGTTATTTCTCAGAATATGAATTATGAATGATGGTGAAAACTTAACGTGTGATCATATCTTGATCGAAACAACTTATCATGTCATCTACCTTCCTTCATGATAATTGTTTTCAATAATTTATGCTTATATATTCTCCAATAGAAGGAGAATATGTTTTATGTTATTTGATCTCCAATAGGAGGAGAATATGTGGTAAAAGAAATAAACTTGTTGAGCTTGTAAGTCAAATAGGAGCTCAAATAATCTATGTTTATATATTCTCAAATAGGAGATCAAATAACATAAAACATATTCTCCTATTAGAGATCAAATGCAATGGACTAAAATGAGCGTGTTAAATTGATATCTCTTTGGTACCTTTAAGACATTACATACATGTGCCACTCTTTAGCATTATAATTCCATGTAAAGGGTTCATTACAATGACATGTAAAGTTTCCATTTGATCCTCATGTTTAACACGAAAGTTATATGGTAGAGAGATATGGATCTGCATGATCTTTTTGTTTAATATGAAGGTTAAGAATGAATGAATTAATGGACCCTCCAACAATTCTACCCTTTTCATTGATACAAAGAGTTTAATTTATGAGTAGTTTTTTTTATTTGAAATAAAATGAAGTGTTATGTTGTAAAAGTTACGGAAATGAAGGTTTTTTAATTTAGATTTTTACATTAACCTATTAATACTAGGGTTTTAAATTTGGATATTTACACAATGCCTGTTGTTGAATCAAATATCAAATAAAAGGAAAAATATCAAATAAAAGGAAAAATCCAGCTAATGTATGTGGCCAATAAGTGCCAAAAGTCAGGCCCTAGTTATGGGTTCTATGACAAATTTTAAGCACCATACCATACTTCCTATAAATTTGATATTTTGCAACGTTTTCTCAAAAAAATATATACATAAATGTTTTAATTCAAGTATTTATAGTAGGTCTTTTTTGTATTTAATGTTTGAGTTTGTGCAAGTTAATGAGGGTCTCTTTTGACATGTTAGATGCAATAGAAAACTGAAAAAATAGGCATCCATCAACTTACATGGGTATTTTGAGATACTTACACAATGAATCTTGCGATGAGTAAAGATGATGAAATGTAGAAAATTGAATGGCGTTTCCAAATATATAATTATTTTCTATTTAAAATGTTCTTAAGTATCTAAAGTTAGTTCTTTTCTAACGGGCACTTTTTATTTTTGGGACCAATTATAAGGTATATGTTTTTGTGGGTGCAACATTTGAGTGACTAAATGATGGAATGAACTTACAAAAACTGGTAGACATATAAAGAACATAGAGTACTAGTGCACAACTATTTTTCCAATAATAAAAATTATTTTTATTTTTATTTTTTATGAATTATCTAAGTGATTGAACCCTGAAAATGGTATGTCAATTGTGAGTGCAACATTTGAATGTCTTAATGCAATTATTTGGAAATGTTTTTTTATAGAATGTAGAGGTCGGTGTTCTTTAGTGCACCCCACAATTTTTTTTTCAAAATGGTTGAGAAACGAAAGAGTTATGAACAAAACACTATCAATGTATTTTTTGAGTTGAGGAGTGATGACAAGAGATAAATAAGAAAAAAATAGAAAAAATTGTATATTCTTGTTAAAAATTACATATTTGGAATCTACAAAAAAAAAACATATATGTTTCTAAAATTTCATAAAAAATGGAGGTGTGCAGCATACTATAACCAACAGCTAAACATGAGCATATTGACAATTTCGATATAATGCTCAATTATCCATGGTTTATCATACCCCAAGGCAGAGGCATGCTATGTAATTATTCGCTTCCCAACGGTTCTACTGTTGTGAGAGGATACAAAGCAGAAAACATAACGTTCGGTTAATGAGCCAATGAAGTCATAAACTAGGAGGGATAGTGCTTCTCAAAATGCTGTTACATAACCTTTCACTCCCTTTATTTTCGAAGAACCATGGCAATCACACACACACACCCGGTTCAATTATCACACTTGATGGGTATATAGTTTATCGATGTTCTATATAGTTATTTAGAACTCCCCTATGATTGGCCAACCACAAAACTTGAAGACCCATTTCGCAAATATTTTCATGATGAATATGAAGCAATGTCCAAAGCAGACACATAGGAATAAGAATGCCACGCTAGCATGGGTGGAGGTTCATTCATAGTGGGAATAAACGCGTTCACATTTTGTTTAAATTTAAATATGTATTCCCACCAATGCTAAACGTGCACGTGTTATATTACTGAAAAACATGTGCACGTTTTGTAAGAATATAACGTGTGCATGTTATGTAAGCATATAACTTTAGATTTGATTACATTGACAATTATAAAAATACTTTTATTATTTTATGTCCCCCTCACAACCCCCCTCT
>LPNX011037204.1:258279-283409 GCA_001517045.1 Pseudotsuga menziesii | reverse complement strand
CACGTTAATCTATTATTCATAAAGTAAACATTCATCAACTTAGTTTTTAATACACTACCACTACCAACAACAACTATAATAAATTATGTTGTTATTTTAAATCATAATTTATTTTAATCATTACAAGGGTAAAACTTAGACTTTAAAGTCATAAAATATTTTCTTGTTTTGATTATGAGTGGTGGCAACTTCAGAAAATAAAACAACATACTCAACAAAGACAAAAATAATTACTATGACAATGTTTTTTAATTATTGTAATAACAAATGCAATGTTGGTATTATGCCATAAAATAATTTAATCAACTTAACATTTAATACAAACTATAAATAATATTAATAGAAATTATGTAAGGATTCAAAGGCTATGACTTTCCTCATTTTGAAAGAACTCAATCTAGCTGAAGTTTTAAATTCTAGAACTAACCCATCTTGTTCTAATTGAGATGTAATATTTTCTTTTGAATGGTTGAATACTAAAGTTTTACTTGAAATAAGTAAAAAATATTAATTGAGAAAATAGCTCATTGGATAAATTCTTCCAAATTTAATGGAATAGTTCTTTGAGTTGATTTTTCTAGATTTAATAGAATATGTATTAAGAGATTTACAAAAAAACTCAATGTGTATGAAGTCCTTGTAATAGAATATTTCCCAATTTAATGAAATATGTGTTTTCTGGGTAACTCCGCACACAACCTGGAGCCCTTCTCTCTTAGATATCTTCTCTATCTCTATATTTCCTTCTTACAATATACTCTCACTCTCTCTCTCTCTCTCTATCAATCCCTGCGGATTGTTACAATACAAAATAACAGTAAGCTAACAAACTACTGATAATAGGACTAGTTGGATGGCCTAAAATGCCCAAAATGCCAACCTTTTACAATACAAAATACATCCCTTTATAGGCATCCCGAAGGTCTCGCCATTACAACACTGTGGGCCTGTCCCAATAGTAACCCAAACCCTAAATAGTGACAGTTGGCATATCTGTACTTGGGGTAGCCACTTTTCGTCACACCACTACTCTCTGTAGTCTTCCATGCTTCCCGGCGCTGACCATGGGTACTATGCACCGCTTCTCGTCTTCTGTCCTTCATCTTCAATACCTCAACCTCGTTGCTCCTTTTCCTTTATGAGGGTAGCTGAGCCCTCCTGTCTTCGCCACTACCTTCAATGCAGTGGTTGAGCTCTCTCTTCTCGGCCGCTCAGGTACTGTTGTCTTCCTTGACTTCTCTATTTCAATAGTCACAGTTTCTGGCTCTACTCTACATCTAGAAACATGCTACGGCGTCGTAGCTTCACCTTATCTCTTTGTCTTCGCCAAACTTTCTATCCGCCAAAATGGCAGCTTTTCCTGTAGCTGCAAGACTTTTCTCCAACACCAATAGAAGGAGCTTTATCAGGAGAATATTTCTCAATTTTATTCTCCTCCAGTTTGTCATATGTCTGACTTTGAGTTGTTATATTAATAGTATCAGATGACATCATTCGAATTTCCACTATCAAATTAGAATTTCCTTGGTTAGACATGTGGTCTACCAGTTGTTGCTGAGAAGGAAAAGGATCAGTGAGAACTGTCGGTGCAGGGTTACTCTTTAAAAATTTATTAATTTCATCAAGTCGAGGGCACTCTTTCATGAAATGATATCTGCCACACAATAGGTAGGGATACTTAGATATTATTTTTCCTTTATTTTCATTATTTGGGGCCTAAGGTTTGGGGTTTACTGTTGGTTTCTGGGTTTCTTGTTTTTACCTTTTCCTTTCTTCTTATTACCATATGATTGCGTACTTTGAATATAATTCACCTCAGCAGAAACCGTAGGGTTGGAAGGAGCAGGAGTGGAAGGATTGGGTTTTTTGGAAGCTTTAACCATTGACGGGGGTTGGATTTAACCAATAACCCCATCAACAAGAGTTTCTGCAAGTGGCTTAGCCAGGTCAATGCTGGGTCGAGGATCTTGGGGGATGATGTCGTACAAAGTTCCAGACTGGGAATAGACCAATTCTAGATACTGCATGTGACTAATGGCTTGCTCTTCAGTAACAACACCCCCCATAGCCACATCTCAGGAAATGGGTGGTAACAAAGATTTTGTGAACCAATCAGCTAAGAGTTGGTCTCGGATAGTGGCTTTAATGAACCTTCTCCACCTTCTCCATTCATGAATATGATCTGAAATGTGTGTGGAGGTGTTTTTATGCAAAGAGGTTAAAAGGTCTGTAACCATATTGTATCAAATGGGTAGCTAAAAGTGTGTGGGGAAAATAGTTACCAAAGCACTAAAATCCACAAATGAGTGTCATGGAAGTTTGATGTACCACTTCACGGCCGTGGTAGTCAAAGCACACTAGAAGAGTCTTAATTGAATAGAATCATCCATCAAGGAATTAGATGAACACCATATATGGAAATTCATAACGTGATTTTTGGGATCATCTCCCTAATTCCCATCGAATTTCAGAATATCCGATGGTAACTTGACTAGAATGGGAGGCCATGAAGCATTGTGTTGGATGGGGTCATTGATCAATTTTGACAAATTAGGTAAGTCCAAAGTTGCTAGGAAAGGTAACTGATGATTCAATTCAACATACTGGTAATATTGATAAGGCATGTAACCACCAGTAGGACTATAAGTGGACTAATACATAGGTTGCTGAAAAGTCTGATGGGATTATGAACCTCTAAAAGATGGACCTCCAGGGTTAGGGCTACCAAAACTAGTAGGGCCATTAGGAGGATTAGGAGTAGGACCGCTAGGACCTCCAGGACCACAAGGACCTTCGGGGCCACCCGGACCACTAGGACCATCGGGACCAACAGGGAGAGGACTACCAGGACCTCTAGGACCACCAGGGTGAGGACCACCAGGAGGAGGGCCACTAGGAACCCTGGGACCACCGGGAGGAGGACCACCATAAGGTGTCCCTCTGGGACCCACAGGGGGAAGACCTCCACAAGGAGGACCTCCAGCACCTCCAGCCTTATGAATAGGTATACCTCATATTGTTGGCATGTAAGACCAGTTGGGTTGCTCCCATGGAGTAAAAGTATTTCCAGGATATGGAATTCCAGTGTATGACATGCCTATAGGGGTAGGTTGATAATTCATATTTCCTACATGTACTTGACTTGCTAGGTAACCATACCCCCAAGAATCTTGACTAACAATAGGTTGTGCCCCTAAGGGTTGACCTAAACTCAATGGAGGGTTAACTATATTCGTAGGAGGAACATAAACCATGGATGTGCCTACATTAGAGACCTGTCTATTAAGAGTAACAACTCCACCAGAAGGTAATGTAGATCATGTCGGGGGTTTCCCCCTAGCACTATAAGGTACTGATACAACTGGAATTGAAGGTTTCCTCGTAGCCCTAGAATACCTAGGAGGAATAGAAAAAGACCTAACATTTGCAACCGTGGGATTGAAAGTTTGACCTAGGTGTTTTGAAGTGTCAACAGGATCAATAGGTTTCATAGAATCAACCGGTGAATGATATCCATCTATCCAAGGGTCCATATTACGGGGAAGAAGAGCTGACATAGGTTCTTTATGAGGGATTGGGGTTGCTAAGATAGAATCTATTCTTTGCACTCTCTCCTAAAAATATTATGCAAGGTCAATAGCCAATTGAATTTGTCTATATTCCTCTTCACTTAGTGAAGAATGTTCAGGAAGGGGTCTACGTCCTCTAAATGAAGCAATGGCCTGTCCCATACAGGTTCCCCAAAAAGGAGCATCTGGACCATAATCCGGACGAACACGACCTTCCACGGGACCATGGAAAGAAGTGTCACCAACATGATGTTGTTGAGCCAAGGGATTTGTATAAGGAGTGAATTGGTATCCACTTTCTACAACTATATTCTCTGCCACCTAGGAAGTAGTTGCATCTCCTTGGACAGTAAATTCCATTGGAACTTCTCCTATAATGGGAGGAAAGTTGGGTGGTAAGCCCTGTGTTATTCTGGACCATCTCAAATGAAACTTAGCCAGATTGCACTGTTCCTATTCTAACATAGGGTTTCAAAGCTAAGAAAAAACACACCAAAACTTTCTCCTACTCAAGCTATAGGACAACAACCAAATTCAAAGATAGGATGAGCTCAAATGGTCGATCTCTCACCAGGATTGTCAAGTAGGTGCTGTTGGGATATTTAGACACTTAGGAGTTAGTTAAGATCAAATTGTGTAATATATCCGCTAGGTAAAAGTGTGTTTCTTTAGTATCATTAGTATGCATTTGTAAATATTCTAATTCGACGGTCATGATATGTTCTAGACATAGAGTGATCCGATAGTTAAACTTCTCTTAGATCATACCTACCATTGATCCATGGCTTAACACCCGATTGGTCTATGATCTCTATTTAATGGGCATAGAGGGTCCTTGGCTAGTTGATTGATTATGAGAAGCTCATGTAACTTTCTTTCTTTTGCATAATTAATTGCTCCAAGTAGCTATTTGGCTGGGGCCATGGACTATTTCCCTCTCGAAGGTTTTAACCACGTGACAAACATCGGTGTGTTGATCTATGATATTTTTGTATGAAGAAATTGCTGAAGGTGTTCGGTCTTTTGGGAGTGCCCTGTGTACCCGAACATGGTATCAGAGCTTTTATGAAGAGTCGCTTTCGGTTTTGATCAAGATTTAGAACCGGTGTTGCTGAAAATTTGAAAGGGTTTCTGGTTCTAGATTTTTTGTGCATTTTTGGCCTATGGGAGCTATTCCATTACATTTCATCACTGTTTTCATTGGGAAATAGTTTTTGTTTCACCAAAAACCATTTCTGTTTGCTCCAGAAACACCCATTTCGGTAAATCTGAAGGTATAATGTTACAGTGACGGATTTGTTTTTTTTTAAATCTCTCATATTTTATCAATTTATTATTAGATATTTTATGTTTTAGTCTCAGACTATTGTTTTTCCTGACTGCATATGCTCTTTGCCATGCACCTTGCGCGATCGCGGTGAATCAAAAACAGTAAGGGGATTTTTTTTTTTTTGTCTTTTTGGCTACGTATGCTCTTTTATATGCACCTTGTGCGATCACGGCAAATCAGAAACATTGAGAAAACTTGAAAACATAGACTTTCTGGGTAAGCTAACCAAGATCTAACCCCATTGTGTGGAATTTTTTTTTTTTGTTTTTCATTTTTTTGTGATTTGCAGGAAAAGAAAGCAAGCATGAAAAATGAGAGATAAGAGTAAAAAAAAAAAATCCCACTTCCCCTTTCCATACTTTTACGTACCTTTTAAACTTAGTTCACTTGGTCCAAAGTTTCTTTACACCTTGATAAGTCTTATCAAGCTACTTTTTAGTGCATGCAATTTCTATTTTCAAGTTACTTTATTGTAAAAGTTCATCTCACATAAATAAAATTAAATAAAAGTGAGTCACTTAAGTCTTTTAATTTATTGCCGCACTATTTAAAAGTCACAATATTGTAAAAGTGAACATCACTTATTCTACAAAAGTGATTCACTTCAAAGCAAATTTATTGTCAAAGTGATTGTAAAAGGTTGATCTTGGGAAGAGGGGGCTTCTTTTTTTTGTTGGTCAAGTTAATATCTGCCACGTCACTATTGGGGACATCTTCAACATTTTCTTTGATCAAGCATAACTTCATCATTCGAAATCAGTTTTAAGTGCCGTTTTTTTCAAAACTACATATTTTTTCGATCTCTTTGCATCCATGTAGTTAGTTTATGTTCTTTCAACAATTATTTTATAGTATGGCTGCCCCTTGTGATATTATACTTACAAGTTCTAACTATTTCTCATGGAAATCTCATATGGAGGATGTTCTGCGAAGTAGGGGACTTTTCAGGATAACCTCAAGGAAAGAAATAGAACCCAATGATGATGATAATAAAATTAAATGGCCAAATTGATGTGATGAAGCTCGTGGATTGATTGGGATGTCAATATCTATTGATTTGCAATTCCACATATCTGAAATTGATGAACCTAATCTCGCTTGGGAAAGGTTGGAATCTGTGTTTGGTAAACACAATGAAATTTGGGGTCATCAACTTGAGAATGAGTTACTTTCCTTGAATCCCAATGATTTTTCATGCATTCAAGACTATTTATCTAAGTATAAAACTCTTAGACTATTATGTGTCGAATGCAATATTAAGAAAGAAGAAAAACAATGTATTTATCATATTCTTTCAAAACTTGGACCTGCATATTCTGTTTTTGTATCTACATTCTACTCCATGAAAGAATCCTTGACTACAACTAGGTATCAAGAGCCTAGCCTTGAATCCTTTTGTGATTCATTAATTAGAGAGCGAGATAAGCTCATTCATCTTGGAATAATTAACAATGTAGATACATCTGGGAAAGCCTTATTGTCCCAACCGAAAGAAAATTCCAAGGCTCCCAAGAAATAGAATTTTTTCAATAATAAGCTAAACAACAAGGGTCCCCAACCCTCTCAGTCAGCTCCTCCTTTAAAAAATGACAAAGGATCCAAGCAAAAAGGAAAGAAGACTAAGTGTCATTGCAATTTTTGTGGGAAAGATAATCATGATGAATCTAAATGTTTTAAGAAGATGGAAGCCTTGGAAGCAGCAATGAAGAAGCACCACATCAGCTTAGATTTGTATTCAGAATATAACTCTCATGGACATGCACTTTGTGCTTCTAGTTACTCTTATACTGCATCTTCTTCTTCTACTTCAAATAAATGGCTCATTGATTCTGGAGCATCTTATCATATGGCTAAGGATCAAGCCATCTTTTCTACTATGCATGAATGTAACACCAAAAAAATATTTGTTGGTGATGATAGATCTCTAAGTGTTGCAGGATCTGGAACAGTTCCAGTAGAAAATGGTCATTTTAGTGATGTACTATGTGTTCCAAAAATTTCCTGCAATTTGTTATCAATCTATCAAATCACTCATTTAGGTGAATGTAAAACTGTGACTTTTACACCCGACCAAGTTGTAATAAAGGATTTTAAAAATCCTCAAAATGTCCTTGCGACTGGAACTGTTGATGATATTACCAGGTTGTACAAATTTAACAACTTTGGGTCATCACCTTTTCATTCAGTTTTTGTTGCTCATAGTGATAACTTGAGCAAACTTTAGCATGACCGATTTGGTCACTTAAATTATCGCTCATTGTAACAACTATGTAAAGACAATATGGTGATTGGTCTTCCAATGGTATCTTGCAAGGATGGTGTTTTTTCCAATTGTGTACTCGAAAAACATCATCGGGACAGTTTTGACAAACATGCCTCTTGGCACACCTTGGTTCCTTTGGAGCTTGTGCATAGTGACTTGTGTGGTCCTCTTCCATCTGCTTCCTTTTCTGGTTTCTAATATTTCTTAACTTTCATTGATAACTACTCCAAACGCACTTAGGTTTACTTCCTAAAACTTAAGAGTGAAGTATTTAACATGTTCTTGACCTACAAGGCCATTGTTGAAAAACAATCTGGTCATCAAATTATTAAGTTAAGATCTGACAATGGAGGAGAATATGTTAACAACAAGTTCACTACTTTCTGCACTAAATAAGGAATCCAACAACAGCACACTGTTCCATATACACCTCAACAAAATGGTGTAGCTAAACGGAAGAATCGTACTTTAAAAGAAATGGCTAATTGTATGATCCAATCTAAGGGACTAAGTCTTCAATATTGGGCTGAGACCATAAATTGTGCAAATTAAATAGTTAATCACACATCTACTAAATTTTTACAAGGTATAACACTGGAAGAAGCATGGAGTAAAATTAAACCAAATGTAAGTCACTTTCGTGTGTTTGCTTGTGAAGCATAGGCTCACATTCCGGATGAAAAATGGAAAGCATTGTAGCCTAAAAGTGAAAAGTGCATATTTGTTGGATATTCTGAAGATGTAAAAGGTTATAGACTTCTTCAACCCCATTCACATGATATAATCATTAGAAGAGATGTTAAATTTGATGAAAATATCTTGTCCTGTGAGGCTAACTTGGCAGGTGTGCCATCTTTGGCCTGCGAGCCTGATTTGAAAATTGTGCCTTCTTCTTCTTCTTCCAGCTTCCTTTATAGGTTTCCAACTCTAGTTTTTGATGATGATAGTGAGGATGAAAATCCACCTCCACCTCCTCATGTTCCTCCAATTGTACCAGCACCAATACTTCCTCGATGGGTCCGTTCAACATGTGAAGTAGCTGGTGATCTTGCTGATGATCCTAGAGATCAACGTCGAACATGTTCTCAGTTTCAGCAAGCCTCTTCTCTTTTGGCTCAAGTTTTTGAGAATCATGATTCAGAAACTTTTGCAGAAGATTCAGGAAATCCAGATTGATATGCAACTATGGATGAAGAATATCATTCCTCAATGGTGAACGACACTTGGGATCTTGTTCCTCTTCCAAAAGAAAGAAAACTTGTCAGATGTAAATGGGTCTATAGAACTAAGTATGCATCATATGGAAGTGTTGAAATACTTAAGTCAAGGTTAGTTTCCAAAGGTTTTTCCCAAGTTGAAGGGATTTACTACAATGAAACCTTTTCCCCTGTAGCAAAAATGAACTCCATCCGCCTTGTTCTTTCCCTTGCAGCCTTACATAATTGGGAAGTCCATCAAACGGATGTTAATTCTACCTTCTTACATGGTGATTTACATGAATAAATTTACATGGAACAACCTCCTAGATATGTTTAGAATAACTCTATCCTTGTTTGTCTCCTTAAAAAATCCTTATATGGCCTTAAGCAAGCTCCTAGAGCTTGGTATGCCAAAATGGATATCTTTCTCCTTAACACTGGTTTTTCTAGATGCCATTCTAACCTCAATGTCTATACCAAGAAAGTAGGAAACCATCTCATCATACTTTTTCTTTATGTTGATGATCTTATCCTTACTGGTAGTGACCCTAAACTTATAACCCATGTGAAATCCAATCTTAAGCAAAATTTTGAAATGTCAGACTTAGGAAATTTGAATTATTTTCTTGGTCTCCAAGTCTTGCAAACCAAAGAAGGAATATTTTTTTCCCAGTATAAGTATGCTTGTGACCTTCGTTGCTTCCACATGGAAGATTGTAAACCAACCCCTTCTCCCTTCCATTATGGAGTCAAACTTTCTGCCACTTGTACTTCCCCTGAAGTAGATGCCACCTTGTATCGTCAACTTGTTGGTAGCCTTTTATACTTGACTCATTCCCATCTTGACCTTTCCTTTGCCATTGGTAGTGTATCCCATTATATGCAAACTCCTCATGAAAGTCACTAGAAAGAAGCAAAAGGAATACTTCAATATATTCGAGGTACAATTCAGTTTGGGATTCATTACATTACATGGGGAAACCTTTGTTGGTTGGTTTCACTGATTCAGATTGGGCTGGTGATCCTGATGATTAAAAGTCTGCTGCAGGTTATGTTTTCAGTCTAGGATCTGAACATGTCACTTGGGATTGTAAGAAACAACAAGCTCTTACTCTTTCTTCAGCAGAAGCAGAATATCGAACTGCAGCTAATGCCAGTTAGGAAGCTTTATGGCTTTGACAGATCCTTTCATAGTTTGGATTCGAGCAACAGTATCCTACTCCACTTTGGTGCAACAATCAAAGTGCCATCAAGCTTGCCAAAGATCCAGTTCTACATCAGCGCAGCAAACACATTGAGCTACACATGCACCTCATCAGAAATCTTGTTCATGATAGTGTTATTGAAGTTCTCTATTTCCCTATAGATGATCAAGTTGCAGACATCTTCACCAAGTCTCTTATAGAAGCAAAGTTTTCTAAACTTCGGTCTATGTTAGGAGTTCATGAATGTGTCCTTAAGGGGGGATCGGCTCTAATGCCTCCTTCCTTCTCCTAATACTGTCACTTTTTTAAATCCTTCAATCCGATCCCAAGTTGTTCTTAATGGGGGATGTTAGGATATTTAGACACTTAGGAGATAGTTAAGATCAACTTGTGTAATATATCTGTTAGGTAAAAGTGTGTTTCTTTAGTATGCATTAGTATGCATTTGTAAATATTCTAATCCGACGGTCACGATATGTTCTAGACATAGAGTGATTCGATGGTTCAACTTCTCTTAGATCATACCTACCATTGATCCATGGCTTAACACGTGATTGGTGTATGATCTCTATTTAAAGGGCATAGAGGGTCCTTGGCTAGTTGATTGATTATGAGAAGCTCAAGTAACTTTCTTTCTTTTGCATAATAAATTGCTCCAAGTAGCTATTTGGCTGGGGCCATGGACTGTTTCCTTCTCAAGGGTTTTAACCACATGACAAACATCAGTGTGTTGATCTATGATTTTTTTGTGTGAAGTGGTTGCTGAAGGTGTTCGGTCTTTTGGGAGTACCCTGTGTACCCGAACAGGTGCAAATCACGATATACCACAAGGGTACGTGTGTATTAATCTCTCCGAATGTTGTTTTCGGTGTATTGCTGCACACAAGATTACCAGAGGGATTTTCTCAGATAGATAGGGTATCCTAGTGGGGTATCCTGATATACGCAAGGTACATTGCAGCTCAAATCAGTAGTAGTGTTGTCTAATGCACAACTGTTCACAAGGGGCTTCCGATATACAATCGAGTATATGAAGTACCTTTCTATATACCTCAAGGGTACATGGAAGGTCCTTCAATTTATCGATAGTATGTGGAAGAACTGCGTGAGTCCCAGGATGTAGTGATGACGAGCAACGAGAGCGCCTACACTTAACACCGCCCGAGCACGTCTCTAACCCAACACTTAAATTTTTATACATATTTTATTCCTATAACTACCATTAATTTTAAAGTGGATGATTAGGTGAATGCATGAGGTTTTGATAGAAAAGTAAAACCCTACAGATATTAAATGCAGTTTCATTCACTTTACCATTCATTATGCCTAATTACGGGAAGGAGAGAGGCTGTTTTTATTTTCAATTTCCCAAACAACTATAAAAAAATCTTTTTTTGAGCATACAATAAAACAACACTTTTCTTCAAATCATCTCTTTTTAAAGCACACATGTAGGGTAAGATCTCTTTTCAAATGAATAAGAAAGACAAGCATCACCCAAATATGCATATTCAAGCTATACTTTTGATTTTTTCTGAAGCATGGAAAGATCTAACTTAAACTATTGATACGTTTTCCTCTTGATCTTAGTCCTGAAATATTGTGAGTCTAATTAGAGATTCAATGGCTTAGGATCAATGAAATAATGACCTAATCTTAACAAATTTTCTTTTTTAGAGTGAAAAGAATTCTTTCTTACACTTAATGAGAAATTGAAACAAGAAAAATGATCTACGGGATTATTTCTTTTTGGTGATAGTCTATAACAAGTAGATATCTAATCTGACCTATAGTTTCCAACTAACTCCTTTCAAGGAAAAACAAACTTACAAGCAGTAATGAATGATGAATCTAACCTAGATTTTTTATTTGAACAAACAAGTAATTTCCACATAAAAATTCCATGTTTCAATCAGTCAAGCAAGTTCAAAAAAGTCTGGACAAGACCAATTAAACAAACCAAATCCAAAAAATCAGAATTTTTTAACAAAAACATGAAAAAATCAAAGTCTAGGATAGGCCTACTTGGCACTGCGCAGATGAAGTAGCTGATAGGATGTTTTGAGGTAGAAGTTCCTTTTGCTCACTAGATTAAAGTGGTGGCACCACCTATTGCTAACTAGACTCAGGCGGTGGCACTGCTTCTTGCCAAAGGAACATGTGCGGTTCTCTGTAACAAACTAGAATAGAAGGATAGTGAAAAATCAAGTTAGAAATGTCAAAAAATTCATAAAAACTAATGAATCAACCACAATACAAAGAACACAAAGTTAAGGTGGCTCATATCTAAAGAGATATGAAGATTTCAAACCAAAACTTCAGTAGATTAAATGTAGATTTGACTGCAAATATGGGAGGCTAGAGCTTGGATTCAGACAAGAGTAATTCAGAAACTGAGGATGAACAAGACAGATCTACTCCCCAACGGAGTCACCAAATTTGTTATCAGGAATATATCACCTTTTGTGGAGAGAAGTTGTTCCTCTAGTCTGAATGGTTCAAATCCAGAACAAATGAGTGAATAACTCAGTTGAAGACCTTCTCTGAATGTTATAGATGACTGGAATGTAACTCTAATGAAGGACCTGTATACCTGTTAAACATATCAAACATACAAAGACATCAAAGATACTATAAAATCATCTACACATCCATATTAGTGACTAAGGAATCCATATTAGTGACTTTGCATTAGAAAATAAATGAAAGAGCTGCAACCATGTGCATTAGTTCCAATACACTCCTTCATAAGACTAGAAGCTTGTCCTCGATAGCTCCAAATTGCTCCACAATTGCTCTCTGATGGATTAGGCCAGGGTATCAATTCAATAGCATAACTTTACTATTCTTCTCTCCCCCTCAACCATGGAGTATGATCTTGTATTTATAGGGCTCAAATGGATAGGATGGTTGAGAGATTGGTGGGTGAGGTTGCTAAAAGATCCTACAAAGAGGGATCTCGACCTTAACCATGTTGATGTAATTGTAAATTTGGAGTGTATTTACTTTTATTTCTTATGTATTGTAACCCAATGTTTATTCTGGGATGTATTTGTAATGTACTTGAGTCATGTCATGCCCCGATGTTCCTATCGGGAGGTTCTATAATGTAAACAAGTCATGTCAAGTCATTGTGGGTAACCCTCCTATTGGTTAAGGGTTAAAGTCCCCATAGTTCCAGGGCTCTAGGGTTATTAGAATCTCCTAGAGAATTCATCCCTAGTAGGGTTTAGTTAAGTCAATAATTAGTATAAATAGAGAGCTAGCCTCTCTATTTATCACACACTTACTCACACTCAGTTGTAGCACATAGCTGAGGAAGAAGAAGACACTGGGGAAAGAAAGAAAGAGGTTACTGTTATTGGGAGATCATCTTACTATTTTGGGGTTTTACTTTTGGTGCTAATTCTATCTCTGATGAAGTTGCGAGGTTTTTTCCATTTATGGTTTCCCCGAGGAAAAACACTGTGTTCATTGTGTCTTGTGTTTGATTGTTGTGCATGTTATTCTCTCAGTTAAAGATCCTGAATTAATGCTAGATTAATGTTAAAAATATAACATGGTATCAGAGCTAACTTGAGAAGAAGACATTGTGCAGCTGCGGGAACTATGGCTTCCTACTTTGTGGATCTCTCTCCACATACTTTCAGCAAAAGAAGGTTGGAATAAATATTCTCCCTAGGGCGCATATTTCTGTCAAAGCATAATCCAATTCTGAGGTTTTTCAGTTTTGGACCCGACACTCTGTCGAAAATTAGGGCTTTCCACAGAAGTGAAAATTTTCAGTGAGCCCAGGCCTGGATTGATCTCCTCCTTTAAATCAAAGTTTAGAGATCAATATCAAAGAATTTGGTTGGACAGAACTCTAGAAAAGAAAAAACCTAATCTGTTCCTGAACTAGAACTGCAGAACTTCAGCTCCAAATCTAGATCCAACATCTTGAACTGGTAAGATCTAAATATTTTGTATTTCCATTTGAGGTTCTCAGTTAATATGTCTCATCATACCAAGCTTGATGGAAATAATCCACTCCGATGTATGCAGACCAATGTCATCAAGATCACTAATTGGGTGTGTATATTATGTTTCTTTCATTGATTACTTTTCTAGGAAGACATGGATTTACTTCATGAAGAACAAATATGAATTTTTCAGGAAGTTCAAGGAATTCAAAGCCTTGATCGAGAACCGCACTGAAAAGAAGATCAAGATCTTTCGATCAAATAATGGTAGAGAATTCACATCGAATGAATTCAAAGAGTTATGCAAAGAATTAGGGATTAAGAGGGAGTTATCCACTCCATATAATCCACAACAAACTGGGATTGCAAAAAGGAAGAATAGAACTATCATGGAAGTTGCAAGAGTTGTGCTTCATGATCAAGATATTCCTATGCATCTATGGGAAGAAGCTTCCAGAACAACGGTGTATGTACAGAACTGTACTCCACACAGAGTACTCAAGAATAAGACACCTGAAGAAGTATTTTCCGAAAAGAAACTAGAAGTCAGCAATCTCAAAATATTCGGTTGTCCAGTGTACATGCACATTCCAAAAGAGAAGAGGACAAAATTAGATCCTTCAGGAAAGAAGGGTATATTTGTGGGATACTCTGAAAGATCGAAGGCTTACAGAATATACTTTCCATGATTCAAGAAGATCGACATCAGCAAGGATGTAACATTTAATGAAGACATAGCTTACAACAAATCCAGAAAGAGACCTGCTGGAGAACTTGAAGAAACAGAAGCACCCAGGATTCATGATACAACCATGAATGAATAAACTCAAGAAGAAGATCGAGAATTTGAAGAACCTCAAGAACCTATAGATCCACCTCAATAGAAGAATCCTCATAAGAGGAAACCTGCTTGGATATGAGAAGCTATCCAAGGTGCAGAAAGATATGGGACTCGAGAAGAGAATCATAGAGAAAGAAAGAGGACCAGATCCTGCTCCAGATATGTAGCTTTATTATGTGATTTCATCGATAAAGAACCTTCCAATTATGAAGAAGTGGTAGAATGAAAAGAATGGAAGGATGCTATGATCGAAGAGTATCAATCGATCATGGAGAACGATGTTTGGGATGTTGTCCCAAGACCAGAAGGGTGTAAATTTGAGCATATAGATCTATAGAAAAATACACAACTCACAAAGAAGATCTCACAATTTACTCAGCAATTGAAGAATGAAATAGTGCAAAAGGCTTGTAGCTGTGAATGCTTTCATTACTGAAAAAAGTAATCCAATGATAATTATAGAGAAGTAAAATGGATTTAATAGCCACAAGAAATTCGAATCCACATGAGGAAGTTCAAATTGATTAGACTCTACTTGACTGTAGGTAACCAAGACCTTGTCTAAATCACTATCGTAGGACTCAGTAGTTAACTGACCTTGTCTAAACCATAACAGGAGTTCATCGGAGCTCTAAAACAGAACTAAAGTGTTACATTTAGTGTTGACTAAGGTTAACTGACTATGGTAGGTGAGAAATGCACCCCACATGTGTGCAGTCAAGTAAACCTAGTGCTAACTGAATGTGGAGGACTAGAACTGAATGTAACTGACTCCTAACTTAGCTTGATTAGTCATTAACTGAAGTGAAATGACCTTGGTTGGTTTTGGCACTCTCAGTGGCTTCCTAAATTGTAGGGATTGGTATAGGAGGCTCCTAAACTTATGCAATCAAGTGCAATAAGTGGTAGTGAGCCTAAATTAGTTTTCCCCACACTTTAGTAGCTAAAACATGTGCCCCAATTAGGTCAAGTGGACCCAATGGTGTTAATGACTATAAATAGACTGGATGGACTCCCGATTTAGACATGACTCCCAAATTAGACATATGACCAAATTTAGACAAGGGAGGATTGATAATCCTAACACCCCCCTTGAATGCTAACTTGGACAAACTGTGGGCCCTGGTAACTAAGACCATAGGTCACCCATTACATCAAGTAAAATAAAGTAATTGCTTTATACAAGGAGTTGGGGCAAAAACCACATGGGAAAAAATCCCTCCCTCTAGCTAAGTAGGTAGAATCAGGTCTCAAGTTTGAAAAACTTGAAAATATGTTGCTGCAATCTTCATCTTTGTGAGGTAGTGAAGCAGCATGCATGGTGTGCTGTGCAGGTATTCTGGGGCCTGGCATGTAGACTTCTCCTTCTTCTCCAAAAATGATGATGATGGGAGGAAGGAGGAATGTAACCTTTGTCTCTTGCTGAATGAAGAGGTGTATGATCATATCCATTCTTCTGAATGTAGTAAGACTGAGCCCTTTCCATATTGCATCTTACAGGAAGTCTATTGCATCTCCCTGAAGGAGGTAAAATAGCATGACGTCGTGCAAGAGTCTTTCCTTTTTGAGTGTTAGGTGAGTTTCCAGTCATCTTCCTAGCTTCCATTTTGGAAGTAGGGACTGAATCTAGATCTGAGTCACCCTGAAGCTCAATGTCATAAATTGATATAGATGGATCTGCAATACTAGTAGAAGCTGTAAAATAAGTAGATGCAATAATTTTACCTTCCCCTGCAGGTGGCTGTTAAGAGTGAACTGGTGCTGAAGGAGGCATGAAATGTGAGAACTCATATAGTTTTGAAGCATGATTCGCAATAACCTTTGCTATGATGCTCCCAGTAGAGATATTTGTGATCTCCATTGAGTCAGGACCAAATATCACTCGCTTTGGAGATCTAGTATGGGTCATCTGATAGACAGATAACATGTTTGAAGCCAGGAAGGGAACAAACAGTACATCTTTGAACCTTCCATGTTCAAGTTGGATAGAGCCCTTCCCTTTGGTTTGGACTTTATTTTTATTTCCCATCTAAATACTAGGACCATCAAAGGACTGAAAAGAAGAGAATGATTCTCTGGATGCAGCCATATGGTTGGAAGCTCCAGAATCAATGAGGAAGGCAGGTGTTGATGTGTAGCAAGCCTTCAGTGCATGTCCTTTCCTTTGGTATTCTTGTTCTTCTTCAGAGTCTTCCTTCCTTGCGCTAGCAGGTACAGAAATGTTGTGCTTTTTCAAAAGAAGAGCCATTTCATCAAGTTGTCTTCTCATATAGGAGCTTTCTGAATGGAAGCCCCTTCCACAGTAAGGGCAAAGGACCTTGCCTTTGTGATTCTTCTTGTTTCTCTTCAAACCTAAAGGTTCTTTTGACTGCTCAGACTCATCTCTTTGCTTCCCTTTTTCATTCGCTACCTTATCTCCTCTTGCAACTAGAGCTAGATCTTTGGGAGATCGAATGATCCCCATTTGGATCAATTTATCATTCTCAGAAATAAGAGATTGGATGAAAGCATTAAGAGTGGGCAGCTTCCAATTTGGAGTAGTGAGCCTTACTGTTTGGAAGGTGAATACAAAGACTGAGTAGTCTGCATTGAGATTTGTGAGAATGGAAAGGATGATCTGATCTTCATCCTTCTTCACTTTGCATTGCTTCAATTGATATATCAGGTTCTTGAACTTTGAGAAGAATTCATTCAGAGATTCGAAATTGGATGGATTGAGAGTAATCAATTCATTTTCTAGCTGATGTATCCTCATCTCATCATGCTTATCAAATAAGGAAGAAAGCTTGTCCCAAACCTCCTTGGGAGTGTCCAAGTCTTGGATGTGAAATCGAATATCTCTAGAGACTGAGGAGAGCATGAGTCCAATGGCTTCATCAAGCCTGTTCATGTACTTAGCTTTGTCTTTATCTGATTCTGGCTCTTCCTCTATTTCTTCTATGAGTCTGAAGAGATGCTTGGTGTGGAGCAATACTCTCATGCCATCCTTCCACTGGTGATAGTTTAAGGGAGTGAAAGGCTCCACTAGATGAGCCATTTTGAATGTAATAAGAGAGACTAAGCTGCTGTAGCGAATGCAGTGAGAGGAAGAGGTTGCTTGTAGTGAATGCTGTAAGAAAAGTTGATAGCCTGTCACACAATCACACATACAAAGTAAGGTCAACAGTCTGCACTTTTGGAATTTCCTTCACACCCAGCATAGTTCATCAAGCAAGCTTGATCAACAATTTCCTAACTTGGGATATTAAGTGGTAAATTATCCGCTTCTGGTGTAGTACTGGAAAGAGCAATTTTCCAAAAAAAATGATCCGGCTAGAGATCTGAGGAGGAGAGGAGTCTTGTCCACCGAGGCTCTGATACCATGTAAATTTGAGCATATAGATATGTAGACAAATACACAACTCACAAAGAAGATCTCACAATTTACTCAGCAATTGAAGAATGAAATAGTGCAAAAGGATTGCAGCTGTGAATGCTTTCATTAATAAAAAAAAGTAATCCGATGATAATTACAATGAAGTAAAATGGCTTTAATAACCATAAGCAATTTGAATCCACATGAGGAAGTTCAAATTGATTAGACTCTACTTGACTGTAGGTAACCAAGACCTTGTCTAAATCACTATCGGAGGACTCAGTAGTTAATTAACCTTGTCTAAACCATAACCGGAGTTCATCAGAGATCTAAAACACAATTAAAGTGTTACATTCAGTGTTGACTAAGGTTAACTGACTGTGGTAGGTGAGAAATGCACCCCACATGTGTGCAGTCAAGTAAACCTAGCGCTAACTGAATGTGGAGGACTAGAACTAAATGTAACTGACTCCTAACTTAGCTTGACTAGTCATTAACTAAAGTGAACTGACCTTGGTTGGTTTCGGCACTCCTAGTGGCTTCCTAAATTGTAGGGATTGGTCTAGGAGGCTCCTAAACTTATGAAATCAAGTGCAATAAGTGGCAGTGAGCCTCAATTAGTGTTTCCCACACTTTAGTAACTAAAAAATGTGCCCCAATTAGGTCAAGTGGACCCAATGGTGTTACTGACTATAAATAGACTGGATGGACTCCTGATTTAGACATGACTCCCAAATTAGACATATGACCAAATTTGGACAAGGGAGGATTAATAATCGTAACAAAGAGAAGTATGTCATAACTTCCAAATGGATCTACAAGATCAAGAATGATGCATATGGTAGCATTGAAAAATCTAAAGCAAGATTTGTTTCTCGTTTTTTCTCCCAGAAAGAAAAAATAGATTATGAAGAAAAGTTTGCACCTGTAGCCAAATACACTTCCATCAGATCAGTACTTGCTCTGGATGCAATGATGAAATGGAAGATACACTAGATGGATGTCAAGACTGCTTTCTTGAATGGTGTAGTAGAAGAAGAAGTGTATGTGGAGCATCCACTTGGTTTTGAGACACATGATAGGGAGTTTCATGTATATAGATTGAAGAAATCCCTGTACTGTTTGAAACAGGAAGCTAGGACATTGTACGACAGAATTGATAGCTTTCTATCTAGTTTGGGATTTACCAAAATTAAAGCAAATTCCAACCTTTACTACAAGGTTGAAGATGGCAACCGAGTGATGCTCCTATTGTATGTAGATGATCTGTTTGTAACAGGTATGGATGGGTTGGGTTGATTGCCGATATGAAGAGGATGGGTTGGGTTGATTGCCGATATGAAGAGGAATCTTGTTGCCTAGTAAGAAATGAAGGACTTGGGTATGATGTATTATTTTATAGGCATGGAGGTGTGGCAGAATGTAGATGGATTTTCCCTTGGACAAGGGAAATATACAGTAGAGATCCTGAAGAGATTTGGGATGATGGACTACAGTGCCATGACCACACCTATGGCATCGAACCTGAAGCTATTGAGTGATGCTTCATCAGAAGCGGCTGATGCTATGATGTATCATTAGATGATTGGGTCCTTGATGTACCTAATGAACATGTGACAAGATATTTTCTTTGCTGTGAACACCTTGAGCCAGTTCCTGACAGATCCGATACATGTTCACTTGATTGCTGCAAAGCATATTATGAGGTACCTGAGGGGTATAGTTGATTATGGGATCAAGTATGAGGTGAGTCAGAAGATTAACTTGGAAGGTTATGTTGATTCATATTGGGTAGGCATTTCCATCGATAGGAAGAGAACTTCAGGGTGTTGCTTCAGTATGGGATCAGGTGTGATCTCTTGGTTTAGCAGAAGCAATCATGTCTGGCACCGAGTACAACTGAAGCAGAGTATGTCACATCTTGTTCAACTAGTTGTGAGGCAGTATGGCTGAGGATGCTATTGTCTAATTTATTTGATCCCCAGTTGGATGCTACTTATATATATTGCGACAACCAGAGTTTTGTGAAGTTGTCGAAGAACCCGGTGTTCCATGACAAGTTGAAGCGTATCGAGTTCAAGTATCACTATATCAAGAATATGGTCCAGAGAGGAGTAGTGAACCTACAATATTTTGTGATGGACAAATAGATAGCTGATGTGTTGTTGAAGCCATTAGCCAGAGTGAATTTTGAATACTTCAGGGAGAATCTTGGTGTTCTCCAGATCGAGGTTCCTTCTAAGGGGAAGTGATGATTCCGTGAGACATTCTGACATGGTGAGAGGATTGGTTCCTTCCATGGTTAGATGTAAGGGCTGATCCATTTTTTCATGGTGAGAGGATTGGTTCCTTCCATGTTAGATATAAGTGCTGAGCCATTCTGATATGACTATAGGATTGGTTCCTACATGATTAGATATAAGGGCTATTGCCATTATTGGAATGGATGTGCTTGGTCAGTTACCAGGAATACTCAGTCTAGGACCGAGGGAATTTTTGATACTACTATAAGATGTAGTCTTACATGATTAGAAATGAGCGCATGGCCATTCTGATGTGATTGAGGGATGTTTTCCCACTTGATCATATATAAGGGTTGTTTCCATTCTTTGAATGGAGGTACCTAGTCAGTTACAGGAAATATCAGTCTAGGAATGAGGGTTGTTCTGATATGAATGTGGGATTTGTTCTCACATGATCAGATATGAGTGCATGGCCATTCTGATGTGATTGAGGGATGTGTTCCCACTTGATCAGATATAAGGGTTGTTTCCATTCTCTAGGAGAATGGAGGCACCTGGTCAATTACTAGGAACCCTCAGTCTAGGACTATGTGCCCTTCTGACATGGTTAGAGGATTAAGTTCCTTCCATGGTTAGATGTAAGTGTTGTGCCTTTTCACTGATGTTAGTAGGTGTGTCCTACCATGTTGGTGATTGTAAGTGCTGTGCCTTTTCACATATGGTAGTAGGTGTGTCATACCATGCTGGTGATTGTAAGTGCTGAGCCTTTCCACAGATGATAGTAGGTGTGTCCTATCATGCTGGTGGATGTGAGTGATGTTCCTTTCCACAGATGATAGTAGTTGTGTCTTATCATGCTGGTGGTTGTAAGTGCTGAGCCTTTTCATAGATGATAGTAGTTGTGTCCTATCATGTTGGTGAATGTGAGTGCTGGGCCTTTCTGATGTGATTATAGGATTGGTTCCTACATGATCAGCCGTGAGTGATGGGCGTTGCTTTCTGACATGGTGTTGGATGTGTTCCTATCATGGTCAGATGTAAGTGCTGGGTGGGCCATTCTAAATTGGTGTCAGATATAAGCGCTAAATAAGACCTACATGGAGGCTAGGCCTACAACCAACATGAAAAAGGGTTGGCTCTGTAGAACTTCCTGTGACAAGAAGAATCATGAGATAACAGTCGTGATGATCCAGTGATGATCCAGATCCAATGATGATGATCCAGATCCAGTGATGATCCAGATCTAGTGATGATGTCCATTGATGATCCAGATCGAGTAATGATCCAGATCTAGTGATGATGTCCAGTGATGATCCAGATCCAGTGATGATGATCTAGATCGAGTGATGATCCAGATCCAATGATGAAGATGACTTGAAGATGAAGATGATGAGAACTTGATGATGATCCATATGATACAGAGAAGAATACTTGTGCTGATAAATTGTGTCGAGAGAATACCTTCCTAGTTAAGAGGGAGTGTTGATGTAATTGTAACTTCAGAATGTATTCACTTGTATTTCTTATGTATTGTAACTCGATGTTTATTTCAGGATGTATTTGTAATGTAATTGAGTCATTTCATGCCCCGTTGTTCCTATCAGGATGTTCTATAATGTAAACAAGTCATGCCAATTCATTGTGGGTAACCATCCTATTGGTTAAGGGTTAAAGTTCCCGCAGTTCTAGGGCACTAGGGTTATTAGACTCTCCTAGAGAATTTGGCCCTAGTAGGGTTTAGTCAATTTGAGAATTAGTATAAACAGAGAGCTAGCCTCTCTATTTATCACACACTCACTCACACTTAGTTGTAGTGCATATATAAGGAAGGAGAAGATACTAGCACAAGAAAGAAAGAGGTTACTGCTGTCGAAAGATCATCTTACTATTTTGGGGTTTTACTTTTGATGTTGATTCTATATCTGAGGAATTTGCAGGGTTTTCTCCATTTATGGTTTCCCCAAGGAAAAAAACTATGTTCATTGTCTCTTGTGTTTGATTGTTGTGCATGTTATTCTCTCAATTAAAGATCCTGAATTAATTCTAGCTTAATGTTAAAAATCTAACAAACCAACCCAGGTGAGTAGGGATAAGATTAGACATGAGGATATTGTTCTAGAACCCTTGAGAAACCTCCTTTTTTTCATTTTTTACCAAGGGCACCACTTATACCCCTTTATGACAGTGAGGTGATGGGTAGGAACCATGCCAAAAACATAGGTTAAAGGTGGTGGCACTGCCTGGTTCTCACACAACTAGGGTGGTGCTGAACAGGGTACCGCTTATCTACTTTAGGGCAAGAGTGGTGCTACAATTTTGTATGTTGGAATCAACACCTAGAGTAGAAATATCTTCAAGTTTGGGATTTGAGGGAAAATGTCTTGTGTTAGGAATCCCATCACATGCTGGTGACAGATTTTGAGTGTAAAACCTATCCACTTACAAACTTCTTCAAAACTAAAAATAGGATTTAAGTTATAACCCATCTGAAAGTCTAATATTGGTTGGCCATGCTTTAAAAGGGATCCCCAAAAATATCATGAACCAAGGAAAAAAACCTCAACTTATAAGAAAGTTAAACATACCACATTTTTAAGCTGATGCAACCATCTATCCTTTGCATCAATGGACACCCATCTTGCATTGGGAACCAAGGATAAAAATGTCACTAATTAAGCGACAAATACAAATTCCTAGAGTCATACTAAAAAATCAAGCAACCAAAACTCCAAACTTAATTTCTCCAAAAAGGCCTAACATCCCTATGTTCATTTTGGAGTTTTGGACTCCTCACACTCTGAAATAAGGCTCCTTAACACCTCAATTGAAGGACAATTAGGGGAAATCAACCCAAACTCTTATTCAAGAAAGCATCATTCCTTTTAGCCACAAGAATATTCCCATAAATATCTCCAAAATAAAATGTCTTTCTTGCTCAAGTTTGAAAGCCTGAACAATGAAAACAAGAAATCTTCACAACATAGGGATCTGAACCTACCAAACACAAATGGACTTCCTAGATACAACCCACCCAACTCTTCTTACCTCAAAATAATAATGGAAAAGACTTGAAACAACCCTCTAATATGGAAAAATACTTTGAAAAATTAGGGAGCAAGAGACTTGAAACAAGTGAGGAGAAGAGATAATATTATAAAACCAAAAATCCCCTTTAAGCCAACTAGAATTCTATGCATGCACCCTATCTTGAAACAAAATTTGTGAAGCCCTCCAAGCATCTCACCACCCACTTGGCCCCATGTATACTACGTTGAGTCGTGACATCAATGAAAACAAGACACCCCTCATCCTTAGGCATATTACAAACATCCCAAGGTAGCATTGAAATACCCCCTCTGCTTAATTTATTTAGAACATGGGTAAGACTGAAAAATATACTATATTCATTGAATGAATCTTACGAGAGAACCAACAAGAATCATAAGCATGAAATCTTGAATAGTTCATCCAACAACAATTAGCTTCCAAACAAAAGGGAAGGTCTTTATGATGCCAAATCTGCAATGTCTTCTAAAGCCCTTGAAGACACCAATCCCACATGACTACAAGTGACAAAATCAAGACCAAATAAGATACCCAACTACCTCAGAATGGCACCAGGATAGATATGAGTCCAAGATGCAAGATTCCAATTTGACAGGCCATTCATCCCAACCCACCAATAGTCTTTCTTGTGGACCCTCACCACAAAAAACTAGAAACTCCACAAACATTGTCCAGGAAAGCAATGAGTCCATCCACCAATCCTTGGTCAGCACTAACATAAGAGGAACATTGATAAAGTGCTTATTAATGATCTCAAAACCATTTTGAGAGTTGACTGTCACAAATCTTCTTTTTAATACAAGTGAATTCCAACAAGTAGCCCAAATCATCAATTATCAATAGATATAGATAATGAGCCAAGGGGCAACCCTTAGAAATGGAATAATGTAGAAAATACACATAGATAAGGAATTCTTGACTAAGACAAAGGAAAGGGAATTGGTGAAGAGGATCTTCACCATAGCCACACAATGTAGGCCATAAGAAACTAAAATCAATATCTCTAAAATGAATGACCAACCCACTTGATGATAGCCTTTGTCAATGTCAATTTTGACAATAAGGGACCACTAGCTTGTAACATACCTGAAATTCCTCAAATGTAAATTATGAGAAAATGGGGGTAAATTTTTCACTTTTACTATAACCAACAAGTCAACCATGTTAATCTCTTGAGAGTGTGAAATCACATAATTGTAAAAACTATCCAAATAGCTTTCCTCCATTAAATATACACCTTTAAATGTATGCTTGTGAGTGTTTTTCATAGACTGTTGTACCAATAAAGATAATGTTCCATAAGCACTTATTGTGCATCATCCATACATAAAATACCATCATCAAAATGAGTATATACAAACATAAATAAATCGAACAAAAAGAGAGACATCATATACGTGGTTCACCCCATCCATGAGGATACATCTACCAAAGCTTGTTAATCTTTATATTATTTTATCAAAAGAAGATTTACAATTTCATTGCACATCCACTGCCAATATCTTCCACCAATAATACTCGCCAATTACTAGTTTCCTTCTTTGTAAGGTTTTCCATTTAAATGGAAAACACTTTCACGTAAACATATTCCAAAATTACCAGAGGTCACTCATCGTCTATACTCTTTAACAACTATAGAACCATAACTAATACTAATTCAAATGCATGCTAGGTCCAATCGATAGTATTGGAATCTACTAAAATACATGGTCTAGATGCATGAATATATGATCCAAGTATTTATAAACAAAAGCGTGGGCATAAACATCTTCATAATACAAAATTCAATATCAACTATTCATTTACACGCTTACTGTTTAGTGACCTAAGCAACCCTATTTCTCTAGTGTTCCGATATTACATAAAATACATGGTTATTATTAACCATCCATAATCCAGAGTGCAATCTAATGCAACATTAATACATATCAAGTTTTCTCCTATCGTAGCAATATTATTTATAAGGTACCTATCAAAATTTAAGAGAATAAACTCATACTTATCGAATATGATATTCATATGGGAGGAGGAGAACCTTCTCGTATTCAGTATACACAAATGATTGAGATGATGATATACATATAGATATGATTATAT
>LPNX011037204.1:221530-257968 GCA_001517045.1 Pseudotsuga menziesii | reverse complement strand
TCTTCTAAGACAACTCATTGTATGTTCCAAGTTGTTGATAGCGGGAACCACTAGATCTGATCATAATAATTTATGTTAAATTTTACCCCAACCATTTGATAAGTCATATTCAAAAATATACCATATTTTAATAAAACATGTATCAAACTTTAACGAAAAATCTTGAAATCAATAGCTAAATGCACCAACATGAAACATTATATATATATCCTAACATAATGCATGCGGTGGGTTTGGATCCGATGACCACCGATCAACTAAAAACATACTCAAGGAAAATTATGGTTTTAACCATACATGCAGATGGAATCGGTCATATCTTGAATCCATTCAAAACTAGGAATCATTAGTTTAAAATTTTGTAATCAGATTACCATAAAATAGAAAATCGTTGGCTGTGATAAGTAAAACGATAGCAAAGTAAAAATAAATTTTCCAGATCTTAATGAAATTCTCAATCGCTAGCAAAATAAAGATCAATTTTCCAGAGCTTAATGAAATAGTAAATCACTAGTAAAGTAAAGATCAATTTTCCAGATCTTAATGGATTAGTAAATCGCTGGAAAAGTAAAGATCAATTTTCCATATCTTAAATAAAAACATAGACATAGAACGTTTCTTCCAAATCTTAAATAAATCGTCGTCATAAATAATACTCTATATTTGTAATAAAACGCAGGCATGGAAATGCTTCCTCCAAATTTCTAAAGAAACTCAAGCATAAGTTTCATACTATATTCTATTAAATGTGAATGTTGTGCAAGCTAGTCAGCTCAGGGGGGATTGAATTTCATCTTCAGCTGTATTTCAATCACATAACTTGCATATTCTTCTATCATGTGTGTTACCATAGATCCTACAAGCCACCTTTTAAGCGAAGGTTTAGTGAGCTAGATATTACTCTGTCTATCAGTTTCTAAACTTTTTATTATTTAGTAATTCCTAATTGTGTTCATTTAACTCAATCAAAACAAATATTGCACTTGGATTCATAAAAACATTATATCCATCATCTTTACCATAGCACAACCAGAAATTCACTTTCTCAAGCCAACATTTAGCAAAACTAGTTGATTCGATCTAGTTCATGGGTAAGATGAATTCATATTGACAATTTCAATTCTCTTTTTGTTCTCTAAAGATGACATGCCTATATTGACACATTGGATCTATTATTGTAAAGGAACTCATATTAAACAAAGGAACTATAATAAAAGATATCTACGTTGTAGTAGGGATTTCTCCCTTACTACAGGGTAGGAATGGCTACCTTTAGTCTATAGGATGGAAGGGTAGGGTTCCTGGTGGTGGATGCAAAGAAAAACAAACAGAACAAAAAATGAAATGAAATGAAACCCCTCTACACATAAGGTTAGTGTTTATGCTATAAGACACTGCATACAACTGTTAGAACATAAACAAAAATACCTGCAGAAACATGTTAAGCAATGAACCTCCAAACAAATAATGTTAGACGAATTATAAACTACCAAAGAAAAGACACAAAACAACACAAGTATACCTTCTAGTTGGAATGGGCCATAATTCCCTAGCTAGGGAGAGCACATGTTATCGGGAATATTGCACCTTCTGTAGATAGAAGTTGTTCCTCTAGTTTGAATGGTTCAGATCCAGAACAAATGAGTGAACAACAAAGGATGAAGACCTTCCGTAAATGTTGTAAACACTTGGAATACTGCTTTGATCATGAACCTGTGTACCTGCAAACATGTCAAACAAACAAGCACATCAAAGCTACCAT
This sequence comes from Pseudotsuga menziesii, assembly GCA_001517045.1. Lineage (NCBI taxonomy): Eukaryota > Viridiplantae > Streptophyta > Pinopsida > Pinales > Pinaceae > Pseudotsuga > Pseudotsuga menziesii. The sequence goes on along the minus strand of LPNX011037204.1, from coordinate 256,206 downwards.
AAAATCATCTACACATCCAAACAGTGACTAAGGAATCTAGTAACATATACATGTGAAATCAAAACAACAAATATGTGGGACAAAAATCAGCTTTGCATTAAGAATGAATGACGAAGCTTACAACCATTTCCTTAGTGTTGAAAAACTCCTCCACAAGACAAACACTTCATTCCCAAAAGCACCAACGTGCTCTCTTGTGCTCTCCAATGGATTGGACTAGGTAGTCAATTCAACATCATAACAATATCATCCAGTTCTCCCCCTCAACTATGGATATGATCTTGTATTTATAGGGCTCAATGGATAGGGATAGTTTAGAGAATTGTGGGAGAGGTGGCTTCAAGATCCTACCAAGGGGGATCTCGAGCTCAAACTAACCCATATTGATATGGATAAGGGAGTACATGAGGATCATGATCTAGAAGCCTTGAGCAACTTCTCTTTTTCCCATTTTACCTAGGGTACCTCTTTTGTTTTCTTATGACAAAGTAGTTTAGGTGAGAACTGCTTTAATAACAAAGCCTATAGGCAGTGGCACCGCTTCTCTATAACAGGACACAAGTTTTGTTGAAGAAGGTACCACTCATCAACCAAAGGGAAAGCGCGGTGCTAGGTTTTTTCAAGTAGAATTGACAAACAGAGCAATTTTTCACTCCAAGTTTTGGGATTAAAGGAAAACATAAGGGTTAAGGATCTCATCACATGATGGTAATAGGATTTAGGTATAACAAAATACCCCCCAAAGCATGAGGATTATAGGGATACAATAAGTGTTAGCTGGAATATTTCACCTCCTATGGACAGCAAGGTATTCCACTGGTCTAAATGGTTCAGATCCAGAATAAATAGAGGATAGAGGTTGAAGAATCTCCCTAAACGCTGTATATATCTGGAATACAAGGATTTGATAGTTCACCTGTGTACCTGCAAAAAATATCAACATGAAATGAATCAAAGAAACCTGAATATGATCTACTAATCTATGCTAGTGACTAAGGAATCTGGCAACATATATAAGTGAAATCACAACAACAACATCATATGTGGGACAGAAATCAACTTGCATTAGAAATATGAAAAAGTTTACAACCAATCCTTAGTGTTGACATGCATCTCCATGAAACTAGCTCTTCATCCTCAAAATCTCTGACTCTAGCTCTCTATGCTCTCTCCAAATGATCTTGGGCCAAGAATCAATCCAACAACATAACAATACCTTCAATGTTCTCCTCTCAACCATGGCTATGCGCTCATATTTATAGGGCTTTAATGGATAGAGATGGTTGAGAAATTATTGGGTGAGGTGGCCTCTAAGATCCTAGGATGAGGGATCTTGAGCTCAACCAACCCACAACAGTAGGGATAAGCCAGTACATGAGGCTCATTATCTATAAGCCTCGAGAAACTTCTTTTTTCCCTTTTTACCTAGGGTAGCATGCTTCTCATACTATGACAGAGTGGTTATAGTAATAACCACCTATGGACCAAGGGAAATGAGTGGTGGCACCACTTGTGGACAATCGATGAAAGGTTGTGTGAGCAGGGGTATCACTCCTGGATAAAGGGGCATGCACGATGCTGGGAATTTGTATGACAGATTGATGAAAAACCATTTAGTTTCCACTCCAGAAGCTAGGATTCAGGGAAAGTAGGTATATCAAATGTCTTATCACATGATGGTCATAGGATTTTGGTATAACAGGATGCCCCCTAAAGCATGAATCTTAGAGTGATACGGTAAAAAAGAGATTTGAGAATAATTCATCGCCAGGAGATGAAAATGTTGGCTCGATCGGAGTATGCAGTCAAGTAGGCATTTGTAGTACATCAGTATGTTGACTCATAGACACAAGTAAGCAAACTCATAGCTGGAGACCAATACAAGGCAGATCCATGAGTGGACCCCAAACAAGCATGGCTACTAGAATACAACGTAGATCCATGTGATAGAGGACTCAAACTTGGACATAGCTACCAAACATACAATGTAGATCAATGTCATACAGATGCAAATTTGAGCATAGCCACAACCATACAAATGTGGATCCATGCTAGATATACAAAACTCCATCGTAACCTAGGGAAAAATCAATGAGTGCTTTTAAACAAATGCCCAGGGTATTCATCTAATCTTCCACAAAGTATGATTCTATCCATGTGATTACAATGATCTGAAGTCAAACATTGTAGAAACCACTTGATTACTGGCCAATGATGTGAATCGTTAACAAGTGCGAGGGAGATCACCATTAATGTCAATGATTCCAAAGGTAACCTAGTACAATTTATTGAGTGTGAATAGATGTCTTGATGTCAAACACCCAGTCGATTCTATCAATCAAAAGGTCAATGATGTGAACCTATGTCGAGAGTGAAAGAATCTGTTATTAAGGCATACAGATCTCAAGGTACTAAATATTGTTTCTAAGACTATTTCCCAAATGATGAGCTGATGTCGACGAGAATAGTATCACCGAAGGAGGGCCATGATGAGTCCCACATTGATGACACAAAACTCAGAACATAGTTATGGAATGATGTGAATGTAGTAACCATATGACTGACTCAATGATACTGACACAAAGACTATGTAGACTGCAGAGCTAAAACTTCTTCAGGTCTCCTTTGAACATTGGGAGACACGACAAAATGACTTGGCAACATGAATAGACAGGACAAATACACAATGCGATAGTGGATAATGCATTCTTTTGAAATACTCAAAGGATTGACATGACTCATGAAAGTGGATCGTCATGGAGATCAGCTGAATACCCAATTGACTAACATGATTGTGCAGACAAGTTCCATGTTTAAAGGTAATGACAAACAACTGCCATTATTTACAAAATGATTCCCTTCCCATTTTCCCCATCATGATCGACAAGTGCCTCTTTTCGGTTTTACGAGTTCAAAGAGGGTAACAAACACTCGATATAGCTTTTCAGAAGACAAGGCCAGTCTCGTATGTTTTATGAACATGAGAGAGGAGTGGTTCGTTCCCAAAACGGGTCTCTCAATGTTTAAATTAACAATTCCACTGAAAGAAAACTCGGTATCGTTCATGTTTACAGAGTTTGAATGAACATAGAAGAAAAATCCATGGGGGGTTCTTTTTCATATGATTTAGTCTCTAAGGCTCGAAAAAGTGTAAAATCATACCTTTGAGAACTCTTCCAGCCATGATTGGCTGGAGTGTTCATTTCTCGTAAATAGTCCTATTCGAACCGAGAAAGAGATAACCTACCGTTGGACAGACGACTCTTCAAATACTTTAACGAACATGAAGAAGACAAGATCGCTCTACAATATTTTCATATTTAGGGAGCCTAAAAAGGGTTTAAAGAGAACTCCATGAGGTTCCTTTATGCAATGTAATGTTTTACGAGCCTGGAAAGAATCAGAAATTGGACTCAGAATTTTGATACACAATTTTTACGAGCATGACAAAGTGTCATCATAAATGCTCGATGACCTTTTCCATTTTTTGAAAGTAAGAAAATCCACAAACAAACTTTCCAAAGCTTCTTACTAAAGTTAACCTACAGACGAATCATAAACAAGTGTTAAATGCATTCAAAATCAACATTAAGGGATTATGACAAATAGATTTTGACCAGAACATGATGTAATATCAAAACTATAGTAATTCAAACCCAAAAAATGTCTATATAAGGCAAGTAAATAGTAAAAAATCAAACATTTCACTATTTATCTCCAGTAGAGAGCACTTGGATCATTTTCTAGCCAGATCTTCCATAGCTGATACCAAGAGTTCCCACCATCTGTTTTCAGTCTCGTCAGTTCCAGGTAATAGCTAAGACCCTTATCTTTCATTTCATAGCTTCTATTTTTGGATTTGGTGGGTTTTTGGGCATGTTTGGAAAGCCCTAAAATCCAATATACGGGCACTGTAGCTACCCCTTACGGGATACGTGGTACCACCCAAGAACCGCGCCAAGAACACGGTGGAAAGGCGGTGCCACCGCCTATATCCAATGGGGCACAGGCGGTGCCAGCCATGGAGAAGTTAAACACATGATATGAGAAAAATTTATTCATTCTTTTGATTTCCAATGACCCAAGGATGATATTAATGCATACCATTGTCGTTTTTGGCAGGTCTAGGTGTCCAAAATATGGTGATATGGAAGGAAAGAACACATGATGACAAGGATGCTGCTACTAAAAGGGATGTGGTTTGAATTGGTGCACTCTGGGACTATGGGATCTTAAAGTTCTTCTAGACACCAAGCATGGTGTCCCACGAGAGATTACCGGAACACATACTGAGAATGTGGAATCCAAAATAGCAGTATTTCGAGGGTGGGGCACACATACTTACAGTGGAGGTAGAGGATATCTACTTCCTGACTATCCTATCGAGATGGGGTGCCCCCGTCTCACTGACAGGTTCCCATGGTGGGGATATTACCACCAGAGAGCTCATAGATAGGCACTATGTACCAGGTATAGGCACATCAGGGAAGAAAATCCCCATTAGGGCAGTGACAAATAGGGCTGTATGGATTGTCCTGTTCATCATGCAGAGGGTGGCAGAGAGCCAGGGTGTGCATCAAGCTTCTAGGGAACATATGTTGTATTCCCTAGAGGCTATGGCACCTATGGTGTTCAACTGGGTGGAAGCATTGCTTCCAATCTTCAAGGATCAGCTGACTAAATGTTGGTAGGGAGAGCTGAAGCAGTTCGGCTTTGGTTCCATCTTAGCTTGCTTCTTCTTTGAGCGGGTCCCATAGATGAGGCCCCATGTGAATTTTTGGAGTCTGAGAGCACGGGACCCCCATATGATGAGGTGGGTCCAGGTCATGGCTCGCACAGGTGCGGGTAGGGGCAAAGTGAAGTTCGGTGATCCATTCTTCAGATGGCTACGGGATCAAATACTCATGGTCAAGGACTATGCCTATGCAGGAATAGATTTTATAGGTGATCCTGACCTACCACTCCCACCTAGAGGGCAGTGGGGTGACATTGGTAAGAAGTAAGAAACCCTAACAATGGAAATTTTTTTTATGTTTTATATTTTTTATGATAAGTGACGAGACCTGTTTGTCTTCATGCAGATGTTGGAGCAGCGAGGCTTGGAGGAGAATCTCCATTAGACAGGAAAACCAGAGCTTGCTTCATGCCACAGGGTGATGATATCATCGAGGAGCTAGAGGAGAACCTAGAGAGATGGACTCTGGACATCCCATATGTTGATATAGATGACCTCCTGACTAGATATTAGAGATCTACGGTAGGAATACCAGGATGATTCAGCAGGCTACTACGTAGGGTGGCTCGAGCAGTGTTGTGATATCATGAGCACCATTAGTGGATGAGACATGTATACTGAAAGCTTATAGCTTTAGGATTTTTTGTATGATAATTTTTCCTGAAAGCCTACGTGCTTCAGATGAGGTCTCGAGACCTATTTTTGTAAAACTTTTTCATATATATATATATATATATATACATACTTTTACATGGTGTTTGTATGTCTCAAATGGATAAATGTGTTTTCTATGAGTTCTATGTGTCTTTAAATGTTTATTTACAATATACCATGTTTGATTTAATGTCATGAATGGGAAATATGCCAATCTAGGATGTAATTAGCCAATGAATCAGCAACTACATTATTTTCCCGAGGGATATGCCTATAGCTAATGGTTCCAAATGATCTTTCTAACAAACATACCCTCCAAAGGAGGCGGAGGAGCACCAGGTTCCTAATCGTGTAAACATGGTTTAAATGACAAACCATGAGCTGAGATTCCATCAAAACTACTAGATCACAGACATCCTGGGAGCCAGCTTCAGTTAGAAGACCGATGACTGCTTCATATTCAACGATGTTATTAGTAGAGGGACCTAAACAAACCACTCCTGAACTGACTAAATATTCAGGTGGGGAATAGAGAACCCAAGCAACCGAGGCTAGATTCAAGGTGTGGCAGCAAGCACCATCAGTGAAGTCGTACAAATCCATCTGCATGACCAAAACATGGTATAAACAGATGTTGACACTAAAACTCAAAACCATCTTGAAAATACTAAAAGCACACTAAAAGTCAATCAATATACATATATACAAGATACCATCCAAGAAAAACTAGGCATAGTACCTTTTTAGGTACAACCCATTGCGAGGTTGCTCCAAAGGGATTCCATCATAATCAACTAACTCATAGGCTCCTTTCTCTAACACCTTGGAAATAACAAAAGGTCCATACCACATGGACTCGAATATATCCTTCCCTAGCTTGTCATATCTCTGGTCATAAGTCAAAACTAGGTCACCCTCGTTGAAAACACGAGGTTGGATGGATTTATCGTACTGCGCCTTGATGTGTTTCTTATATGCCTCATTTGCCAAGGCAGAATCTCTATGAGTCTCATCAAGGTTAGTTAAGTACAAAAATATCGCTTCCTCTGCGGAAGTGTCTGGGAGAAGTTCGAAGGAAAGTTGTAAAGATGGAATCTGACATTGGATTGGCAAGAGAGCTTCAAGTCCATAGACAAGATGGAATGGCCTGAAACCAGTAGCTGTTTTCACAGAAGTTTGATAATCCCAAAGAGCAGAAAAAAGAACGAGATGCCAATTACATTTATGATCTCCAACCATCTTACGAAGCATAGTTTTCAAAACTTTGTTAATGGCCTCTACCTAACCATTAGCTTGTGAATAATACAGCGTAGAGTTTTCATGGCAAAAACCTAGCTTGGTACTGAATTCCTCCATCATTTGATTATGGAAATGAGATCCGTGATCAGTGACGATGGACTGCGAAACTCCAAATCTAGCTATGATATGATTGAACAAGAAGAGAGTGGTAGTATTACCATCTTCTGCATATGTAGGCATGGCCTCAACCCATTTTGTCAAATAATCTATGGCTACGATGATGTAACCATGCCCCTCGGCTGAGGTAGGATTACAATGCATAAAGTCAATCCCCCATTTGGAAAAAGGGCCAATGACAATGATGGGGTGAAGCAGAGCAGGATGGGTGCACTTTTTTTGTGAAAATGTTGGCAAGGTGGGCATTTCCTAATACCCTCATGACAGTCTTTGAAGACAGAAGGCCAGAAATAGCTAGCACAAAGTATTTTCTGGGCTGTAGCCATCCCAAATAAATGACCGCCACATGCTATAGAGTGGCAATCATTCAACACATGTTCAGCCTCCTCATGAGTGAGGAATCACCAGAGAATGGAATCAATCACACGTCTATACAAGGTATCATTTAAGATAAGATAGTAGTTTGCGTGGTGTTGGATGCGGCAATGATCATCACGAGATAGATGCGGCTGAAAACGCTGGGTCTGGAGATAAATCAGCAAATATCCATACCAAGGATTAGTAGTGCTAATTAGGAACAGGAATTCATCTGTAAATGAATCAATGGGCTCATATTTTGTGGTAGCACAGGGAAGTTCACACATAAGCTCAGCAAAAACCAATAATTTCTTTGATGTAGCCTTGGAAAACTCAAGATCAAACTCCTAAAGGATGACTATCCAATGGGAGTACTTTCCCCCGAGTACCTGATGAGTCAGAATGTAGTACATCGGGTTTTGTTCTGCTAATATGGTGGTAGTGCAAATCAAAATGTAGTGATGAAATTTTTGCACAGCAATGATCATGGCCATAGCTATCTTCTCCACATGTGAATAACGGGTTTAAGAATCAATAAGACTCTTACTGGCGTAATAAATCACATGCTCCTAACCGTGGAGATTGTCCTGCACTAAAACCATGGCGATGGTAGTAGCAGAGGCAGCAATATACAAGAGAAAGTCCTTTGAATAATATGGGGGGTGTATCACATGTGAATGAGCCACAACATGCTTAATATTATCAAAGGTGCATTGGGCTTGGTCATCCCGGAAGAATGGAGTGTTCTTCTTGAGGAGACGCATATAACCATGCATTTTCTCAGCGAAATTAAACACGAAATGGTGGAGAAATTTTGCCTTCCCCTACAAACTTTGGAGTTCAAGGATTTTGGTTGGGGATGGTAGATTAATGATAGCAGCAATCTTCAAAGGATCGATCTGGATGCCATCTTTGGATACCACAAAGCCAAGCAGACATCCCGTCTCAACGCAAAAAATACATTTATGCGGATTGAGCTGTATATTATAATGACGGCATCTCAGGAATATGTCTCTAAGATGACCAGGATGGTCCTCCCGTTGCTATGAATGAGTAGGGAGGTCGTCAAGGTATGCTTCAACAATATGTTTAACATCATGAAACACATAGGACATCGCATGCTGGAACGTGGCTCCAACATTTTTCAAGTCGAAAGGTAACTTCTTATATTCAAAGGTTCCCCATGGGAAAATGAATGTCATCTTATGCTGATCGGAGGGCAATATCTCAATCTGATTGTAGCTCGAGAAGCCATCCATGAATGAAAATATGACCCTTCCAGCACAATTGTCGATAATCTGATCAATATGCGGGGTAGGAAAGTTGTCCTTGGGACAAGATTTATTTAAATCCCTAAATTCAATGCAGACTCTAATGGTGCCCTGTTTTTTATTAACAGGGACAATGTTCGATACCCATTCTGTCAGAGGTACAGAATAAATAAAACCATCTTTCAAACGTTTCTCAATATCAACTTTAATAGCTGCAGCCTTCTTAGGATGGACTTGCCTAAGTTTTTGCCTGACAAGTTTATCCATGGAATAAGTTTTAATCTCATGGACCATAATGGAAGGGTCTATCCCTGTCATCTCTTCATAGGACCAGGAAAAACTATCATGGAATTCCTTAAAAAGTGCCTTATATGCTTCAGATTCATCTGTGGAGTAGTTCTACCCAACATGAATGTGCTCAATACATCAGGCTTGGCTGATATGTTAATTGGGTTCATCTGAGTAATGTTGCAAAGGTTTCCTTCAGAATCTATGTCTTGCAACAATATAGGACTTTGTGGAACGTTGAAAATATCAGTAGGAAACAAGGATGCAAAATCATGGCTGCCCGAACTGGTATTGGGGAGGAACATGGATCTATGATGGCGATCCTCCCAAATGGGCTCATCCATATTCAAGATCTCTATAATGGACTTGTCGAAAGGAAAAGTCTTGGAGAGATAATCTAGAATCGAAAGAGAAGCTTCTAACCAGTACGGTAAATGGTAAGGATCCAAAGCCACTAAATGAAGGTCATCAGTGTGATCATCGAAACAAGTTTGAATGGTGTCATACATAGCTTCGTGCGGGCTCAATGAGGTGGACTCAACAAATTTTTTTCCCTTGGGCTCAAAATCAAATGAGGTGATCATATGTACTGTCGCGGTATCCATGCTAGGAGGAGTAGAGGAAAAATCCCCATAAAGGATGAATCCTTCACCATTCCTACCCCAATCGACTTGTAAGGAGGAGGGGACTAACCTAACATGTGGATGTTATTAGCCGTGGAAGTAGTAACATCTGACGTACATAAATCAAGTTGGTCAATGGTAGCAATTATCCCAGGATGTGGGAATTGGACCATTCGAAATACTGTTGAAGCAATAGCAGTCATGGCATAGAACCAATTCCTTCCTAAAAGGAGGTTATAATCCAAAGGGGCATCCACCACTTCTACTTGGATGGAAACAATTTTTCCCCCCAGCTTGACCGCGAGGGCTGATATGGGACCATGGGGTTGGAAACCCCATCCATCAAAGGCTTTAAGGGTTGTCAGTGATGTAACAAGCTTGAGAGAGCCAAGATATTTCTAACAAGTCAGAGATAACACCAAGGTCTAAGCTCCTTCATCTAGTACCATTTGAAAGACTTTCTTTCCCACTACTTTTATAATGATCTGAAAAGTGAGTTTATGCAGTAATATAGGTTTATAGTTCTCAACATTGAATTGAATCAAGTTAGTGTTATTCAGGTCTAAAGCTCAAGTTGTCAACAAGTTCTTGCGTTGTGTGGGGCAACTTTGGAGTACTTCTAGGGTAGACATCGCACAAGGTTCCTGAGTGAGATATTCAACTACATTATGGAATTGAGTGGCTCGAGCATTGGGGTTAAAGACAACCTTCTGAAGAGTACTCTTTGGTGGGCACACAATCATGTTGAGAGTAATCTTCTCGATAGACAAGGGAATAGTAGACGAGGATTTTGGAGAACTAGTAGAGGGAGCTTTCCCTGAAGAAGATTGATCTTCTTTCTTATCTGCGGGTTTATGATAATTTTGGATTCGATTTTGTAGATAGATGGTATCTAAGGACATCATACAAATTTCCTTCGATGAACTAGATTTACCCTGGTTAGACATGTGGTCTACCAATTGTTGTTGAGAGGGAAAGGGATCCGTAAGTACTGCAGGTGCGGGATTAGACTTCAAAAACTGGGAGATTTCGTCCCAACGAGGACACTTCTTTAAAAAATGGTAACCACCGCATAACAGACAAGGATATTTAGCCTTCCTTTTCCCTTTGTCATTGTCATTATTGATTGATCATCTGGTCTCCTATTGGATTCCAGGTTTTTTATTTCAATTTTTACCTTTTTTTTATTACTCGAGGTTTGAGTACTTTGAATAGAATTAACCTCGGCAGAAACCTTGGGAGTCGAAGGAGTAGCAGTTTGGGTTTGCTTGGAAGGTTTCATTGTAAATGGGGACTGGATTGAGCCAACAATCCCATCAAGAGGTACTTCTGTTGGTGGCTTGGAAGGGTCAGTGCTGGGGTGAGGAGCTTGAGGAATCAGGTCATAAAGAGTCCCGGCCTGGGAATAGACCAAGTATAGGTACTGAGCCTGACTAACAGCCTACTCTTCAGTAACGACACCGCCCATGGCCACATCTCAGGCAATAGGAGGTAACAAGGACTTAGTTAACCAATCAGCTAACAACTGATCCAAGATAGGGGCCTTAATAAGCCTTCTCTGCCTTCTCCACTCATGAATATGATCAGAAATGTGGGTGGAGGTGTTCTGTTACATAGAATTTAAAATTTTAGAACCCATTTCATAATGGATAGGAAGTTGAAAGTGCATAAGAAATATAGTTTCCAATGAGCCAAAATCCACAAACGAATGTTGTGGGAATTCAATGTACCACTTCGCGGTTGTACCAATCAAAGTTCACTGAAAGAGTCATAACTGAATGGAATCATTCATGAGGGAGTTTGAGGGACCACAAATGAAAAGTCATAACATGGTTCTGAAGATCTTCACCCTGCTTCCCATCGAATTTCGGAATATCCGATGGTAACTTTACTGGAATGGGAGGCCATGAGGGATTGTGTTGAATGGGGTCATTAATCAACTTGGACAAATCAGGAAAGTCCAAAGTTTCTAGGAAAGGTAACTATCTATTTGGTTTCACATACTGGTAATATTGATATGTCATATAATTACTAGTAGGGCCATAGGTAGACTGATAAACAGGTTGTTGTGAGGAAGAACCACCGGGAAATCTGCCCATGGGGGGTTGATTTTCAGAATTAGGACCACTAGGACCACTAGGGCCTCTAGGAGGAGGACTTCCAGAGCCACCGGGACCACCAGGACCACCAAGACCACCAGAACCACCAGGAGGTAGACCACCAGACCCTCCGGAGCCTCCTGGAGGTGGTAAACCTCCAGAGCCACCAAAACCACTAGGTGGAGGGCCACCAGACCCTCCAGAGCCATAAGGAGGAAATCCACCAGGTCCCCCAGGACCACTAGGACCCCCAACACCATAAGGAGGAAAGTTTCCATATCCTTCCAGACCATGAGGTCCCCAAGGGGGAGGACCTCCATAAGGTCATCCTCCAGCATCTCCCGGAGTATGTATAGGTAACCCTGCCATGGCTGGCATGTAAGACCAGTTGGGTTTCCCCCATGGCATAAAAGTGTTACTAGGGTATGGAATTCCGGTATAAGGCATTTCTGTAGGATTATATGGATGATTACCTACATGTATTTGATAACCATAACCACTAGAAGATTGAATGGTAACAGGTTGTGCCCCCAAGGGCTAACTTGAACTAGATGGGATATTTACCACATTAGTGTGGGTGGGAGGGACAAAAACTGTAGATGTTTCTATATTAGAGGTCTGCCCTTGACTAAGTACAACTCTGGTATTATATAACATAGGTCATGCCGGGGGTTGTCCCATGGCATTCAAAGGTACTAACGAAACAGGAATTGAAGGTTGGGCCCCAGATGCAAAAGACTTGGGAGGATTTGGAAGAGACATAACATAAGAGGTGAGAGAGGTGGAAATTTGACTTAGGATGTGGGTTTTTAATGGACGATCTGTAATCGGTTCAATGGGTCTCATGGAATCGTCTAGTGAATGATATCCCACAGGAATGGATGTGGAACGTACTGTTGTAGAGCCTAATAGGTTATCAATCTACTTTTCTACCTCCTGTGCACGGAGAATAGTATCACGGTATTGCTTGCATTCTTCTTCACTATCAGGAGAACTTACACGGGTGCCAAATGAGGCAATGGCCTATCCTATAGGTGTCTCCCAAAAAGGAGCATTAGGACCAAAGTCTAGACGGGTATCATCAACATGATCTTCCAAGGGAGAATGGAACGATGAATTTCCTTGAGAAGGTTGTTGGACCAGGGGGGCAAGTGTGAAGAATATGGTACTCCTCTTTCCACCACCACATTATCTCCCACTTGGGAGGTGGTAACAGCTCCCTAGTCGATAGATTCCATTGGATTTTCTCCTGAAATAGGAATAAAATCAGGTGGCAAGCCCCATACTCATCTGGACTATCTTAACTAAGCTAGTTGTATAGTTCCTATGTAACCTAGGGTCTAAAAATCTAGAAAAACACACCAAAAGACTTCCCTACTCAAACTATACGTCAAAACAAGCAGACTTAAAATGACAGGAGGAGTTCAAAAGTCAGTTCTCTCAATAGGATTGTCAAGAAGGTGCCACTCATGATATACCTCGAGGGTACGTGCATAGTAATCTACCTGAATGTTGTTTTCAGTGTATGGATCCAAACAAGATGACCAAAGGGCTTTTATCAGATAGATAAGGTACCCTAGTGGGGTCTCCTGATATACTCAAGGTACGTGGGATCTCGAATCAGTAGTAGTGTTGTCTAATGCATAACCATACATAAGGGGCCTTCCGATATACAATCGAGTACGTGAATTACCTTTCTATATACCTAAAGGGTACGTGAAAGGCCATTCGATATACCGATGGTACATGGAAGAACTACGTGAGTCCTGTAATGTAATACTGAAAAATAATGACAGCTCCTACATTTTACAACGCTCGAACACATCTCTAACCTATCACTCAAGTTACTATGTAAATTTTAACCTACAACTACCGTTAATTTTAACTTGTATGGTTAGGTGAATGCATGTTGTTTTGACAGAAAAGTAAAACCATGCAATATGCTTGTGCAAATATTCACTTTACCGTTTAGTATGCCTACTTACGAGAGGGAAGAGAGTGTTTTTATTTTTGTTTCAAAACCAAAAATAATTCCAATCAATAGTCATGAGCATCAAATCAAAGACAAGCAAACACTTTTACAAACCAAATTCTTCATTTTGAAAGAAAATGAGAAAGGTGAGAATCTCTTTTCCTAAAAGAACAACACCAAGCACACCTATATGCCAATGCACTCTAACTTTTCAAATTTCTCAAAAAATTAAGCAAATCTAACTTAAAAATAACATTTTTATTTTGATTTTGATTGAGATAGTCCTATATGCATGAGAGACGAAAGATCATAAAGGTCCTAAAAGCTTGTAAAGCCAATCAAAAAACCCAAATCCAACGCTCAAATAAGATGTCCCGATCTCAAGCAAAACTTTTCTTTTTTGAAGGAACGAAAAAGAAATTTACTATGCAAGCAAGAAATGAAATCTAGAAGCTAATCTAGTGTTCTTCTTTCAGTAAATGCAATGAAAAGAGACGTCAATGAGCACCCTAAATTTTAGAAAACAATAAATCCTTGTTTAAGCACAACCAACAAGCAAGAAGCGGATGAACAATAAAAAAGACTAAATAAACTTTTGAAATTCCACTCAAATCAATCTTAAACCATCAAAGCAGCAAGCCACACACATCAGATGCAATAACACAAGCCTGATAACATAACTGAAAGTAATCAAAATTCCAAACTTTTACAAAGAAAAAATGAGGAGAAAGAGTTTTGGACTAATGCCTACTTGGCACCACGCTTCGTAGGTGTTGATAGAGCATTTCGGAGACAGCAACGCTCCTTGCAAACTAGATATAGGCGGTGGCACTGCTTACTGCTCACTATGTTCAAGAAGTGGCACCGCTCCTCATACAAAGCATGGACGCAGTTCCCTGCAGATGGCCAAAACAAAAAAAAGAACAATGGATCAAGTCAGAAAATACTAGATCAAGGCAAATACTGTCAAATTGAATGTGGTAACAGAGCATAAATGATCGAAATGACTTAGATCTGAACAGATCTAGAAATTTAAAACCCAAATAATACAAATCAGAAAGTAGATCTGACTTAAAAGAGTTGAAGAAAACAGAGCCTGGATTCGGACATGACTTGCAGACTAAGGAATATCAAAACAACTAAATACTCTACTCCCCAGCAGAGTCGCCAGATTTGTTATCTAGAATATATCACCTCCTACAGACAGCAACGTGTTCCACTGGTCTGAATGGTTCAGATCCAGAACAAATAGAGGATAGAGGTTGAAGAATCTCCCTAGATGTTGTAGACTCTCTAGAATACAAGGCTTTGAAAGTTCACGTGTGTACCTGCAAAAAAGCTCAACACGAAACGAATCAAAGAAACCAGAATATGATCTACTAATCTATGCTAGTGACTAAGGAATCTAGCAACATATATATGTGAAATCACAACAACAACATCATATGTGGGATAGAAATCAACTTGCATTAGAAATATGAAGAAGTTTACAACCAAGCCTTAGTGTTGACATGCATCTCCATGAAACCAGCTCTTCATCCCCAAAAGCTCCGACTCTAGCTCTCTATGATCTCTCCAAATGATCTTGGGCCAAGAATCAATCCAACAACATAACAATACCTTCAATGTTCTCCTCTCAACCATGTCTATGAGATCATATTTATAGGGCTTTAATGGATAGAGATGGTTGAGAAATTAGTGGGTGAGGTGGCCTCTAAGATCCTAGGATGAGGGATCTCGAGCTCAACCAACCCACAATAGTAGGGATAAGGTAGTACACGAGGCTTATTATCTAGAAGCCTTGAGAAACTTCTCTTTTTCCCTTTTTACCCAAGGTACCATCCTTCTCATTCTATGACAAAGCGGTTCTGGTAATAATCGCCTATGGACCAAGGGAAATTAGCGGTGGCACCGCTTGTCGACAATCAATGAAAGGTGGCATGAGCAGGGCTACCACTCCTAAATAAAGGGGCATGCACAGTGCTAGGAATTTGTATGACAGATTGATGAAAAACCATTTAGTTTTCACTCCAGAAGCTAGGATTCAGGGCAAGTAGGTATGTCAAATGTCTTATCACATGATGGTGATAGGATTTTGGTATAGCAATAAGCGAGAGCTTTGAGAGAACAATTTGTCACTTCAAGGTGAGAATGTCAGCTCGTTCGGAGAATGTCGTCGAGTAGGCATCTATAGTACATCAATACTTTTGACTCATAGAAAACTGTAACCAACTCATGGCTGTAAACCAATACAAGGGAGATCCATGACAAGAATAAACAGCCATGGCTACTAGAATACAATGTAGATCCATGTGATAGATGACTCAAACTTGGACATAGCTACTAGACATACAATGTAGATCTATGTCATACAGACGCAAAATTTCACTAATCTATGCTAGTGACTAAGGAATCTAGCAACATATATATGCGAAATCACAACAACAACATCATATGTGGGACATAAATCAACTTGCATTAGAAATATGAAGAAGTTTACAACCAAGCCTTAGTGTTGACATGCATCTCCATGAAACCAGCTCTTCATCCCCAAAATATCTGACTCTAGCTCTCTATGCTCTCTCCAAATGATCTTGGGCCAAGAATTAATCCAACAGCATAACAATAACTTCAATTTTCTCCTCTCAACCATGGCTATGAGCTCATATTTATAGAGATTTAATGGATAGAGATGGTTGAGAAATTAGTGGGTGAGGTGGCCTCTAAGATCCTAGGATGAGAGATCTCGAGCTCAACCAACCCACAACAGTAGGGATAAGGTAGTACACGAGGCTTATTATCTAGAAGCCTCAAGAAACTTCTCTTTTTCCCTTTTTACCCAGGGTACCGTGCTTCTCATTCTATGACAGAGAATTTTTGGTAATAACCACCTATGGACCAAGGGCAATGAGCGGTGGCACCGCTTTTCAATAAATGATGAAAGGTGGTGTGAGCAGGGATACCACTCCTGGATAATGGGGCATGCACAGTGCTAGGAATTTGTATGGCAGATTGATGAAAAACCATTTAGTTTCCACTCCAGACGCTGGGATTCTGGGCAAGTAGGTATGTCAAATGTATTATCACATGATGGTGAGAGGATTTTCGTATAACAATAAGCAAGAGCTTTAAGAGAACAAGTTGTCACTTCGAGGTGAGAATGTCAGTTCAGTCGGAGAATTTCATTGAGTAGGAATCTATAGTACATCAATACTTTTGACTCATAGAAAACTGTAACCAACTCATGGCTGTAGACCAATACAAGGTAGATCCATGAGAAAAGTAAACAACCATGGCTACTAGAATACAATGTAGATCCATGTGATAGAGGACTCAAACTTGGACATAGCTACCAGACATACAATGTATATCTATTTCATACAAATGCAAAATTTGAGCATAGCCACAACCATACAAATATGGATCCATGCTAGATATACAAAACTCCATCGCAACCTGAGGAAAGCAATGAGTGCTGAACAAGTACCCATGTTCTTCGTCTGGTCTCCCACAAAGTGTGATTCTATCCATGTGATTACAATGTTCTGAAGTTGAACATTGTAGAAACCACTTGATTTCCTGCCAATGATGTGAACCGTTAACAAGTGCGAGAGAGATCACCATTGATGTGAATGATTCCCAAGGTACCCTAGTACAATCTACTAATAGTGAATATATTTCTTCATGTCGAACACCCAGTTGATTCTATCGATAAAAGGTCAATGATGTGAACCTATGTTGAGAGTGAGAGAATCTGTCATTGAGGCATACATATCTCAAGGTACTAAGTTTTGTTTCTAATACTATTTCCTAGATGATGAGTTGATGTCGACGGGAATAGTCTCATTGAAGGAGGGCCATGATGAATCCCACATCGACGACATGAAACTCAGAACAAAGTTTTGGATTGATGTGAATAAGGTAACCATAAGAGTGACTCAAAAGTACTAACAAAGAGACAGTTTTGACTGCAGAGGTAAACTTCTTCAACTTCCCTTTGAACATCGGGTGGCACGACAAAACACTTGGCAGCATGACTAGACCAGAAAAACACACACTGTGACGGTGGACAATACATTATTTTGAAAGACTCGAAGGAGTGGCATGACTCATGAAAGTGGATCATCATGGAGATCAGCTGAATACCCAATTGACTGAAATGATTTGCAGACAAGTGCCATGTTTAAAGGTAATGAAAAACTACTACCATTTATTTGCAAAATGATTCCCTTCCCATTTTCCCCATCATGGGTTGATGAGTTCCTCTTTTCAGTTTTACGAGTTCAAAGAAGGTAAAAAACACTTGTTGTGGCTCGTCCGAAGACAAGTCCAAACTCATATGTTTTACGAAACTGAGAGAGGAGGGATTCGCTCCCAAAAGAGGGTCTCTCAATGTTTAATTTAATGAGTCCAATGAAAGTTAACTTGGTATCGTTCATGTTTAGAGAGTCTAAATGACCACGGAAGAAGACTCCACATGGTCCTTTTTTGTAAAATAGTTCATCTGAATTGAAAAAGTGATAACCTACCATCAGATGAATGAATCTTCAAGTGCTTTAACGAGCGTGAAGAAGACAAGATCACTCGACAATATTTTCGTATTTAAGGAGCCCGAAAAGAGTTTAAAGAAGACTCCACTAGGTCTCTTTTAATAATGAGAGATTTTACGAGTCTGAAAAGAATCAGAAAAGGACTCAGGCCTTTGATGCTAAGTTTTGAGAGCGTGACCAAAGTGTCACAATAAACGCTCAAACGAATTTTTTTGTTTTATGGTAGTACGAAAAAGTCAAAAACGAACTCCCAAAACTTTTACTACTACCGCTCTTCTATCTTGCAATGACTTGAAAAACAAGTGTTAAATTCTCCAATAATTGACATTAAAGGATTATGACTGATAGATTTTGGAGTAATAAATGATTTTAAAACAAAACTATAGGTGACTATTAGAGCATATCCTCCAAATGTGGAATCCGGAGCAACAGTATTTTGAAGTTGGTGCTCACATATTGACAATTGAAGTAGAGGACATCTACTTCTTGACAGTCCTATCGAGACGGGGTGCTCCCATCTCTTTGAATGGTTCCCTTAGAGGGGACATTACTACTGAGGAGTTGATAAACCACCAATGCATTCCTGGGACCAGGACATCAGGGAAGAAAATTCCCATAAAAGCAATGGTGGATGGCCCACTATGGAAAGTTTTGTTTACCATGTAGAGAGTGGTGGGAAGCCAAGTGGTACACCAGGAATCTAGAGAACATATTCTCTATTCCATAGAGGCCATGGCACCCATAGTTTCCAATTGGGTGGAATCTCTACTTTCGATCTTCAAGGATCAGCTGACAAAGTGTCGGCAGGGGGAGTTGAAGCAATTCGGTTTCGGTTCCATTTTAGCTTGTTTCTTTTTCGAGCAGGTTCCATAGATGAGACCCCAGGTGGTCTTTACATAGTTGAGGGCACGAGACCCTCACATGCTAAGATGGGTACATATTATGGCCCGTACTGGAGTCGGTAGAGGTAAGGTAAAGTTTGGTGACCCATTATTTTGATGGTTGAGAGATCAGATCCTCATGGTGGAGGACTATGCATATGCAGGAACTGACTTCAAAGGTGACCCTGACCTACCGCTACCACCTGGTGGAAAATGGGGTGATATTGGTAAGAAACAAAAACCCTAAAATGAAAATGTTGTTTTTATGTTTTGATGTTTTATATTTTTTATTTTTAGTAACGAGACTTGAATTTTTTCATGCAGATGTTAGAGCGACACGACTTGGGGGAGCTAGAGGATAACCTAAATAGGTTGACTCTAGACATCCCAGATGCCTTGATCGATGACCTCCCACTGAGGTACCAGAGGCCTACTACAGGAGTACTGGGTCATTACAGTGGACTGCTGTGTCGAGTAGCTCAGGCGATTATGTGTTACCATGAGCATCACAAATTGATAGGGTGCATGATGTATTCATTGAAAGATGATAGATAGATTTAGGACTTTTGTATGATATTTTTTTACCTGAAATCCTGAGCGCTTCAGATGAGGTCTCATGACCTATTTTTTGTAAAACATGTATATATATATATATATACACAGACTTCTACTTGGGTGTTTATATGTCTCAAATGGTGAATGTATTTTAGATGAGTTTTATGTGTCTTTTACAGTTTATTTACAGTGAACCATGTTTTATTTTCATGTCATGAATGGGAAATATGCCAGTCTAGGATGTAATTTTCCAATGAGTCGAAAACTGCATTATGTTCCCTAGGGATATTCCTATAGGTGATAGTTTCAAATGACCTTTCTAATAAACGTACCCTTTGAAACAGATGGAGAAGCACCAAAACCACTCTTGAACTGACCAAATCAAAAGATGGGGAATAGAGAACCCAAGAATCTGAGGCAAGATTAAAGGTGTGGTGGAAAGCACCATCAATGAAGCCATAGATAGCCATCTGCTCTGCACGACCAAAACATGGTATAAACAGATACAGACACTAAACTCAAAACCATATTGAAAATACTTAATCACACTAAAAGTCAAGTAATATACATATATACAAGATACTATCCAAGAGAGATCTAGGCATAGTACCTCTTCAAGTGCAATGCTTTGTGAGGTTGTCCTAAGGGGATTCCATCATAGTCCATGAGCTTGTATGCCCCTTTCTCTAAAACTTTGGAAATAACGAAAGGACTGTACCACATGGATTTGAACTTCCCTTTCCCTAATTTTTCATATCTTTAATTATAAGTCAAAACTAGGTCACCCTCATTAAAGGCATGAGGTTGGATAGACTTGTCATGTTGCGCGTAGATGCATTTCTTGCATGCCTCATTAGCTAAGGAAGCATCTCTTCTAGTTTCGTCAAGGTTGTTCAAGTATATAAATCTCTCTTCCTCTACGGAAGTGTTTGGGAGAAACTTGACGACAAGTTTCAAGGAAGGAATATGACATTGAATCAGCAAGACAACTTCTAGTCCATAGACAAGATGGAAAGGTTTGAAACCAGTAGTTGTTTTCATTGAATTCCTATAAGCCCAAAGAGTGGAGAAAAGGATATGGTGCCAGTTGGATTTATGGTCTCCAACCATTTGACATAGCACCATTTTCAAAACTTTGTTGATGGCCTCAACTTGACCATTAGCTTGAGGATAATAGGGTGTAGAGTTTTCATGATGAAAACCTAGCCTAAAACTTAGTTCTTCCATAATTTGATTACGAAAATTTGATCCGTGATCAGTAACTATGGACTGCGGGAATCCAAATCTTGCTATCACATGATTGAACAGGAAGAGAGAGGTAGTCTTACCATCCTCTGCATATGTAGGCATGGCCTTAGCCCATTTTGTTAAATAGTCAATAGCTACGATGATGTAACCATGCTACTGGCAAAGGTAGGCTTACAATGTATAAAATCGATCCCCCATTTGGATAAAGAGCCAACAAAAATGACGGGGTGTAACGGAGAAGGATGAGTGTACTTTTTTGGATAAAAATGTTGACAGGGTGGGAATTTATTAAGCCTCATGACAATCTTTAAATATTGAAGGCCATAAATAGACAACACGAAGGATTTTCTGGGCTACATCCATCCCAGATAGATGACCGCCACATGATCCAGAGTGGCAATAATTCAAACCTTGTTCAACTTCCTCATGGGTAAGGCATCACTGGAGAACGGAATCGATACCACGTCTATACAAAGTGTCATTCAATATGAGGTAGTATTTTGCGTGGTAATGGATACGGTAGAAATGGTCACGAGATAGAGTAGGATGAAATATTAGTGTCTAGAGATAGATAAGAAAATCTCCATACCATGGGTCAGTAGTGCTTATCAGGAACAAGAATTCATCTGGGAATGAATCATTGGGCTCATATTCCATCGAAGCACAGGGAAGATCACACATGAGCTCATAAAATACCAAGGATTTCTTTGATGTAGCTTTGGAAAATTCCATATCAAACTCTTATAGGATGACTATCCATCGGTAATACTCCCCCCCTAGCACCTCACGAGTCAGGATGTAATACATAGGGTTTTGGTCTGCCAATACGGTGGTTGTGTAGAGCAAAATGTAGTGATGAAATTTCTGAATAGCAATGATTGTGGCCAATGCTAATTTCTCCATGTGTGAATATTGAGTTTCATAATCCATGAGATTCTTACTAAAATAGTAGATCACGTGCTCCTAACCGTCAGGATTCTCCTACACCAAAACCATAGCGATGGTAGTAGTGGAGGAATCAATGTATAATAGAAAATCTGTTGAATACACTGGGGGGTGTGCCACAGGTGAATGAGTCAAAGGATGTTTGAGATTATCAAAGGCTTGTTGGGATTGGTCACCCCAAAAGAACAGAGTGTCCTTCTTAAGGAGACGCATATAACCGTGTGTTTTCTCTGCAAAATTGCACACGAAACGGCGGAGGAAGTTTGCCTTCCCTTGCAAATTTTGGAGTTCTAGAAGGTTGGTTGGGGCTGGTAGAGATAAAATAGCATCAATTTTCAATGGATCTATATGGATGGCATCTTTAGAAACAACAAAACCTAACAGGAATCCTGTCTCAACGCAAAAAACACATTTATGAGGATTGAGCCGTATGTTATAATGACGACATTTCAGAAAAATCTCTCTAAGATGACCAGGGTGGTCCTCCCATCGCTGTGAATGAGCTGGGAGGTCGTCAAGGTATGGTTCAACAATATGTTTTATATCGTGAAATGCATAGGACATAGCACACTGGAAAGTTGCTCTAGAATTTTTCAGGCAGAAAGGTGACTTCCTGTATGCAAAGGTTCCCCATGGGCAAATGAATGTTGTCTCGTGCCGATCGGTGGGTAAAATCTCAATCTGATTATAATTTGAAAATCCATCCATAAATGAAAATATGACACTTCCGGCACAGTTGTCCATAATTTGGTCGGTATGCGAAGTGGGAAAGTTGTCTTTGGGACAAGATTTGTTCAAATCTATGAAATCGATGTAGAATCGAATGGTGCCCTACTTTTTATTGATAGGGAAGACGTTCAATACCCATTATGTCAGGGGTACGGGATAAATAAACCCTTCTTTTAGGATTTTTTCTATTTCAACTTTGATAGCTGTGGATTTCTGTGGATGGACTTGTCTCAGTTTTTTCCTAATGGGTTTTGCAGTGGGATATGTTTTTATTTTGTGAGCCACAATGGATGGGTCTATCCCCAACATTTCTTCGTTAGACAAGGAAAAAACATCATGGAATTCTTTGAAAAGTGCTCTGTATGCTTCAGATTCTTCTGCTGAGTAGTTCTACCCAACCTGAACATGCTCAAGGGTGCCAGGTTTGGAAAATATGTCAATTGGATTTGTTTCAGTAATGTTGCATAGGTTTCCTTTAGAATATGTGTAATGCAATAATATAGGAGTTTAAGGTACGTTGACAATATCAGTGGAAAAAAAGGATGCAAAATCATGGTCTACTGAACTGGTATTAGGGAGGAACAAGGATATATGATGATGATCCTCCTAGATAGGCTCATTTGTACTCATGATCTCCATAATGGACTCATTAGAAGAAAAAGTCTGGGAGAGATAATCTAGAGTAGGAAGAGAGGGTTCTAACCAGTAGGGTAGGTGGTAAGGGTCCGAAGTCACCAGATGAAGATCATCAGTGTGGTCATCGGAAAGGGTTTAGATAACGTTGTACATTTCTTCATGCAGAATCAATGAGGTGGAATCAAAAATTTATTTTCCCTTTGGATAATAATCAAACGACGAAATCATATTTATTGTCGTCGTGTCTATGTTAGGAGGGTTTGAGGGAAAAATTCCCATAAGGGACGAATCCTTCAACATGCATACCCCAATCAACTGGTAAGGAGGAGGGGACTGGCCTAAAATAGGGATGTTATTAGCCATAGAGGTAGTAACATCTGGCGTACAAAAATTGAGTTGGTCAATGGTGACAATCCTCCCTAGATGCGGAAACTAGATAGTTCGGAACACCGTCAAAGCGACAGCAGTCATGGCGTAAAACCAATTTCTTCCTAAAAGGAGGTTGTAATCTAGCGGGGCATCTAATACTTCCACTTGAATAGAAACAACTTTTCCCCCAAGCTCAACTGAAAGGGCTGGTATGAGACCATGGGGCTAGAAACCTCATCCATCAAAGGCTTTCAGAGTTGTAGGTGATGTTACAAGCTCGGGAGAGCCAATAGATTTTCAGTAAGACAGGAACAAAACCAAAGTTGAAGCTCCTTCTTCTAAGATAGTTCTAAATACCTTATTTCTGACTACTTTCATTATGATTTGTAAATCGAGTTTATGAGGTATTCTAGACTTATAGTTCTCGACATTGAAATGGATCAAATTAGTGTTGTCTGGGTCTAAAGCTCCTAACACATTTAACAAGTTTTTGTGTTGTGTAGGACAACTTTGGAGTACTTATAAGATAGACATTTCACATGGTTCCTGAGCAAGATCTTCAACTACATTATAAAATTGAGGAGCTTGGGAATTAGGGTTAAAAAAAACCTTCCTAAGAGTAATCTTGGGTGGATGCAAAACCATGTCGAGATTAGATTTCTCGATTGTTAGGGGAACAGTAGATGAGGACTCAGGAGAGCCAGTAGAGGGAGATTTTCCTGAAGAAGAATTGTCTTCTTTCTTGTCTATGGGTTTGTCATAAATCTGACTTTGAGTTTTCAAAATAATAGTGTTTGAAGACATCATGCAAATTTCCTTTGAAGAACTAGAATTTTCGTGATTAGACATGTGGTCTATCGGCTATTGTTGAGAGGGAAAAAGATCCGTGAGAACTGCTAGTGCGGGATTAGTTTTTAAGAATTGGGTGATTTTTTCACCATGAGGACACTCTTTCATGAAATGGTCACCTCCTCATAGCAGACATGGATATTTTTCTTTTCTTTATCGTTCTCGTTGATGGTTGGTTTTGGATTCTCCTGTTGGTTTCCATGTTTTTTTTTTTTATCTTTACCTTTCTTTTTATTGTTGGCAGGCATTTGAATACTCTGAATGGAATTTAGCTCAGCAGAAACCTTGGGATTTGATGGAGTAGGGTTGGAAGTCTGGGGTTGCTTGGTAGATTTTGTTGTTGACCAGGACTAGATTGAGCTGACAATCCAATCATCAGGGGTTTGTGATGGTGGCTTGGCAGGATTGGTGCTTGGGCGAGGAGCTTGAGGGATCAAGTCATACAATGTTCCAGATTGGGAATAGACCCAGTCCATATATTGGGATCAACTAATGGATTTCTCTTCAGTAACGTCACCGCCCATCGCCACATATTGGGAAATTGGAGGCAAGAAATATTTAGTAAACCAATCAGCTAACAACTGATATTGGATAGGAGCCTTAATAAGTCTTCTCTACTTTCTCCAATCATGGATATGATCAGATATGTGGGTGGAGGTGTTCTACTGTCACATACCCCAATTTTGTAAAAAAAATGTTAATTGTTTTAATTATATTTCCTAAGACATTACGTTAAATTTAATGCTAAGTAGGAACTGATGACTTAGCAGAGTCAAAAGAAGTGGAATGTAATTCTGAATATTTTATTATTAATAAATAAAATGTGGAGACAACAGCATGGGAGAGCTCTTAATAAGAGTTTACTGGTCAAACTGGTGGATGGAACTAGGTGGAGGGCAAAAAACAAGTGGTAGCATCCTCAAACACTTCCTAAGTTGCAGGTGGAAACTTCCCTATAATTGGGGTCATGATCCCCCAAGAAAGTGGGATCAGAGCAGGTGGATCAATAAATGACAACTAACCCAAAAAGACCTAGGCAATATTTTAAAAGTACCCAATGAATAGAGCTGGGGTTGCTCATATATTTTCTAGAGAAGAATCATTCATGTGGAATGCTATTCAGGAAATTCATTGGGGAAAAAGGGAAAAACAATAAGGAAGTTGTTCTGATAGGAATGCTGTAGTAACTTGGTTCATTACAGCTTGTTAGCTGGGAGAACTTACTGATAAGTTTAGATTTGATACTGAGTTTGAAGACTGGTATTTGACTATTGCTGCACCTAGTTCCAGCCAGGGAGACCAGAGCAAGCTCGGAGGTCCCGAGGAGTCGTTGTTTGAGCGCTCTCTAGGAGTTGGTAGGGAGGAAAGTACTCCCATTGTTGTTGTTGTCCCAGTTCCAGAACAGGATCTTCCATCTATTAAATCTTTGTTTTAATATCTGTTTATGATTGAATGGTAGATTTGTAGTTTATGGTATAAGAAATTAGATGGATTAGTAATGAAGTGTTCTCAGTTTATTCTGTAACAAAATCTTTTTGATGATAATTACAACCCCACCTATGTTTTTCCACATCTGGTGTGACCAGAACATACTCCAACATAGGGGTAAATCTACAGTAAAAGTAGTATAGTGAAAACACAGAATAGTATGTGATGGAATTATATAGTAGTTTCTTTGTGTTTTTTTTCAGAAGAAATATCTTGGTTTTAGGAGTAGCTTTATTCTGTACAAAAAACTGTCAAGTCTTTTAGAACAGAGAAGTAAATTGAATTGTTCACTGATAATAATATGTACCAGTAGAGAATACAGTTCTTAATATTTTAGTTACTATCAGTAACTTTAATTTTCTATTTGAATATCAATGAAGAGTAGCTAGAATCTCTATTTATTCCTACAGGTACTTTAGTATAGCAGAATTTACTTTTGTAAAATAAAATATGCTATTCATTTATTCCTGTTCTACTTTGTTAAGTTTAACTAAAAACATATCACTGCAACATATACTACTTAAGTTATTAACAATATAGAACTTGCTTAGTACTTTTACTTTCTTTTCTTTATAAACATTAAATTGTAATATAATACAGAAAGTATTTCTACAAAGAATTTAACACAGTAAGTTTAAGTACCTGATAACAACAGGCTATTTTATTCTATGAGCATAATCAACCAGGAACAAATTACCTTTTCTCTAAATACTTACCAAGGAAACTAAATTTAAATAACAATAAAAGTAATAGTACTCTAGTTAGGGTAAAAAAATTATTTTTATAAATAACATTTACCATCTTATTATTTAATTTATAAAGATAACATTATCAGGTAACTACAGTAATACCTTAATTTATTCTTGTAAACCAAAATTATAATATAGATTATGTACTCCAGAATTACTGACAGTTACATAGTAATTTTCTTTTTACACCCATTTATTCCAATTTGAAAGGTAACAGTTCTACGTAACTGTTTATCTTTAGAAATAAAGTAAGTCAAATATATAAACTTTGTGCAGAATATAATAGCATTTAATTTTAAAAATACTACAGATAAAGAAATCAAGTATATTATCACACGGGATATAAATACAGTGTAGAAGGCTCGAACTATCGAGCTTAACAAATATTGTAATACTTAATTAATAACCCCACAGTTTACAAAAGAGTATTAAAAATTAACAATGATTTTTAAAAGAAGAGGCTGTACGTATTTCTCTTACTGTCAATATTAGGGTTTAACCCTATTAATCCAAAAATACAATTAAATCACAACTATGGAGCCAAGACAGTATTTCTACTCACGGCCGTATTAAAAAAATCAACAAAGTAAGCTGAGCCTCAACTACTATAATTATAATATAAATAAGCATATAAATTTTAGTACTGAAAGTAAACAAAGAAATACAGAAAAGAAAACAGTATTAATACTTATATAATAGAATCAGGGTGAAAACCCTATAGAATTTATAATTACAGTAGAAGCAAGGAGACGAGGGTTATAAACCATTTTCCAAGTTAGGCTCATGGCCTCAAGTATTACACAATAAAGTTAAACAGTAAGTCGAATAGCTTTGCAAAACCCTCGACCCCTTCAAGCATTTGAGGATTATGGCATTTTTTCCTTAGTCTTCCTTTCACTTCTTACATAGCATTTAAGACATAAAAAGAACTAACTTATGCAATCATGGCCGAAGCCAGAGCACCCTCGCACAATGCAGGGCCTCTTCATTTACTGCAAGTATCAAACAAGTTAACATGACAACTAAATCCACAAGGGTTACAGGCCTCATTGTGCCAACCCTCAAAAGTTCCAAAGGAACCCCAGAAAGAGAAAGAGCCATGGTGTAACCAGGCTTACCGGGAGCTTGTAGCTGCTGCAACTACTTTGCATCATAAGCCGCATAGAAGAAATGGATGAGACCTAATACTAAATAAGAAAACCACATTAATAAAAATGTGTAAGTAGGATTATATTTCTTATAACTGAAACGAACAGTAAATCGAAGAATATTTGCAATAATTTTTCTTACCTGAACTTTTTATGGAGATGCAACCACCACCAGCACTGAGACAACCTTCAACGTGACGAAGAAACCCCACTGCAGTCAAGGAGAGGAGGATTGACTATGGCAACACTCAACCTCCACATAAGAGAATAAGACTACAACCATACTAAAGGAGGGTTAGACTACAGTCAATGGTTTTAGGCTCGAACTGAAAGGACAACTAAACCCAAAGAGAGAACCATTATCAAAGGATTAACAGCAAAGATTGGGGATGGCACTTCCTTAACATGCTTTCAGACAGGCTAGTAGAAGGATAACAACTGTAGAATAACCCTGCAGAGGAGCGACGCGACGAAGGTGCATCAGCACCATCGCAGAGCGACACGAACCAAAGGAGACGGAGGTAATGTGAGCTAGTGTTGTCAACGAATCTTATAACAACGCAGTACATGGCTATGGTAATACCACGATAGCCCAACAAATTTTTGTTGAGCAGTGGGTTTAAGTGTAAATTTCCAGCGACGCTCCATGAAGAAATGATTTTCCAATCAATTATTATAATCGATTATTACACCTTATTCCTCGTGCAAAGTCAATCATTGTATCACGCTGCATGCAAACCACGAAGCTTTCATAAACCCTAATCTTGGAAATCATCGAGGATGTGGAAAAATATTACATTGAACCTTATAAAATAATGCATGGATTTATGGAGTCAATACTATCCTTTTTCTTCTTGTTAAGGTTATGATTATAACCGTTTTTGCTAGGTAACTAATATATTTACTCTAGTTTAGGAACATGTGAAGAGGAGACTTTTCCTTTATAAAAGTTTTAACCTCAAATTAAAGATTAGATATAGTTCAATTGTGATTGATTTTTTTATTTGGCTTCTTAATTTCACCTCATACCTTGTCTTATACATTTTGAACTTTTGAATTCAATCAACTTTGGTTTAACATAAAATTATATTGTAAAAGATCATAAAGGAGGATAATAGAGTAAAGAAAGACTATGACATTGGTCCTATTGAACTTAATAACGTCAATGGCTTATCTATATTGAATAAAATAGCAACATATGGTAGAAAGATACAAAAGGAAAATAGTAATTACTACATGGTGACAGCACTTGTTTAAGGTAACACCCTTAGTCATAACTTATGACTTGGCAAGGTTAGGCCACATTTTATTTATCTAGAAATTTCACCATAATAAAATAGATATGCTATATAACAAATTAAGAGATGCATTATTTTATGAATTATAGTCTCTTAAAGACTTGTTTAGTTTATATACATAAAGGTAATAGGATAAATCCTGTCCTAAAGATATTTATATTACTGAGGATAAACTCTAGTTATGCTTGAAAAAAATTAATGAGGGAATAAAAACTCTATGCATCATATGCATCAACATTAGTATAGTTTTCTTAAAAATCAACTTGAAGTAAAGTTGTAAACTCATTTTAAACTTCAGTGTTTGAAAATAGGAACAGTAATACCTAAACTTTCTATCAGTTTACATTTACTAAGTAGCGTATTCATATACGAATGAAATCACACTACGGATTGTATAGCTCTGTTACTCTTACTCTATTATAAAGAATTCAGTAAGACATTTTCATACATCACGACTAAAATAGATTTGAAATGGTTCCAAATCATCAAGAACCATAAATTACTTCTACTAGAAAGAAGTCTAGTTATTAAATGTACCTCAACAAGCATTGGAAACTGTTTAACATTTATTTTTCTTATTGAGCTTTTCTTTTGCGACGAACTTGTTATACTTTAGAATTGCGACAAGCAGCACCAAAACTCTTACCTGTAGTCTGTAAGAACAGAAAAACTTTCTGCATTAGCTCGAAAGCTAAGTAATCCCATTATGCATGACAGTCTCACCTTGTGGTCGCAAAAAGAAACAAAGTCAGTAAACTAAAAAGAACTGTTCTATTGCTAAACATAACCAACAGATAATTTAGATAATGAATGTGGTAATATATAACTAATTAAATGATTAGTTAACTACATTTACGCTATTGTTATGCAAATTTAAAAATTTTAAATTTTTCGAAAAATTTGGGGTTATGACATGTGGTATCAGAGCATGGTTCAAATACTAGGCCTTGATGTAAGCCCAACTAGTTTCCATAGAACAGTGAAATAATATACTAACCTATATTCTGTTTCATGTAAAGAACAGAAAATTTCTTTTTCTAAAATTTAACAGGAAGGTATGGAAAAGCTAGGAGAATATGCTCAGGAGGAGTCTCCAAACACAGAGACAAGGCAATTGTCCAGAGAACCTATGTTAGAAGAGGTAACTGCTCACTCCTCAGAGTTGATGCAGACTATAAAGGATTTGAAGACTGAAATGGAATCAGTCAAGAAGGACAATGAAAGGATTTTGAAGACTCAGGAAGAGTTGAACCAAATTTTGATGGAAAAGTTCCAAACTGAAGGAAGGAGCAAAAGATCAGAATCTGAGGAGGCTAGTCATCAAAGAAAGTCTAAAAAGGTGAAGCTAGTGAAAACTGACAACAGTTCATCATCTGAAGGGTTCGGTGAACAACAAATCTATCACACTACTAGTGACAGTAGTGAGGCTGAGTTGTATGATAGAAAGAAGAAGTACAGACCATATGAAGAGATTTTCGGGGAGTTTAAAAAGATAAAGCCCACAACTTTCAATGGAGAGACCGAAAAAGCGGAAGAAGCAGAGTCCTGGTTATCCGGGATGAGGAAGTATTTTCATATATACAACTATTCAAATCAGCTGAAGGCAAGAATGGCAATCTATAATCTTTTCGGAAAATCCAACATATGGTGGGAAGATCTAAGAGAGTTAAGGGTATCAAGGAAAAAGAAGTGAACTGGAGTACCTTTAAAAGGTACTTCAAGAAGAAATTTCTGTCCGGACAATATTATGAAGATAGAGCTAAAGAATTTTACGAATTGAAGTTAGGTTCAATGACTATGAAGGATTTGAACAGTAAATTCTTAAGCTTGCTGAGGTATGTACCTTATTTGGTAGACGAAAAGCCTAAAGTACAGCGCTTTCTTAGCTATCTACCATATCACATCAAGGACAAAATTGAGTATGATAACCCGAAGACTCTGGAGGAACCCATGTGGAAGGCTAATTTCTATTTTGAACAGAACAAGAAGAAAGAAGGATTAGCCAATTGGAAGGCTAAGAAGAACAACAATCAGCCTGAGTTTAAGAAGAAGGAATTTGTACCCCAGAAGAATCTCAAGAATAATAAGAATAGAAATTATTCTAATAGTAAGAATTTCCAGGGAAATAGAAACGGTGCTTCCAATAATTCCAATAATTCCAATAACTTTAAGGGAAAGGAAGCTGCAAACAATCATGGGAATTTCACTAAGAGTTTTGAACGAAAGGATCCTGTTAAGTGATGGAAATGTAATGGCCCGCACTATGCCTCGGTCTACCCAAACTGGAAAAAGTCAGTCAGCAATATTCACACTGTGCAAGAGGAAATGACCATGGGAGAATTTGCGAGGACTATGCCCAGAATAAATTCAGCTTTGGAGAACCGCCAAGCTGACTATCAGACTTCCATGGTGGAAGTGGAAGGTATGGTTAACCAAACCCCTGTAACCATTTTAATTGATCCAAGAGCTAGTCTTAGTTACATTGCACCTCAAATAGTGGAAAGGTGTAAATTGTCTGTTGATAAGTTTGATAATTCCTGGTTAGTTCAATTAGCCACTGGGGCAAAAAGGAAAGTACCTGTTATGTGAAAGAATGTGCTTTACTTATGGATGATTTTAAAACTACAGTTAAGCTTAATGTTTTTCCACTTGGATCATATGATTTACTGATTGGCATGGATTCGTTAGAGCAGCACAAGGTAGTTTTAAACTGTTATGATAAAACCTTTATTTGTGTAAATAGTAATGAACAACCAGTAACGGTTAAAGGTATTCCTAGGAAAACTATAATCAGGCAGATTTCTGCTTTACAACTTAAAAGAGCAGTTAGAAAAGGGTGTAAAGCTTATGCTGTAACTATTACAGATGAGGCAAGTAAGTCTGAAATAGATAAGTTAAAAATAGAAGATATTCCTGTATTAAATGAATTTACTGACGTATTCCCAGAAGAAATTCCAGGATTACCACCCAGGAGGGAACTGGATTTCACTATTGAGCTGGTGCCAGGTGCGGTACCTAGCTCAAAAGCCCCGTATTGTATTGATATTTTAGAACTTAATGAATTAAAATCACAGTTAAAAGAGTTAATAGATAAGAAGTACATTTGACCCAGTGTGTCTCCTTGGGGAGCACCGGTCATCTTTGTTAAAGAGAAAGACGGAAATATATGATTATGCATAGACTACCATCAACTAAACAAGATGACTGTTAAAAACAGATATCAGTTGCCCTGGATAGATGATTTGTTTGATCAGCTACATGGAGCTACGTTGTTCTCAAAGATAGACCCGAGATCCGGATATCATCAGGTAAGAATTAAATATGAGGACATCTTCAAGACAGCCTTCAGAACAAGGTATGGACATTACAAATTTGTCATAATGCCATTTGGGCTTACCAACGCCCTAACTGTCTTTATGTGCTTAATGAATAATATAATGCATAAATACTTAGATAAATTTGTTGTCATGTTTATCGATGACATCTTAATCTACTCTAAAACAAAAGAACATAAAGAACACCTAAGGATAGTTTTACAAGAGTTGTGAGAGCAACAGCTCTTTGCGAAGTTTAGCAAGTGTGACTTCTTTAAGAATGAAATCCAGTACTTAGGTCACGTAGTGACTAAGGAAGGGATTTCAGTCGATCCTGAAAAGATTCGGGTAATCGAAGATTGGTCAGTTCCAAAGGACATAACAGATGTTAGGTCATTCATGGGAATTACCGGTTATTACCGGAGATTCATTGAAGGATTTTCAAAAATAGCTAATCCGATCACTTCCTTGCAAAAGAAAGGAAATAAATTTTATTGGAACTTAAAGTGTGAAGAAAGTTTTAAAAAATTAAAAACCTTATTAACAAGTGCGCCTATTCTAAGAATAGCAGATCCTAATAAGGATTTCGTGGTATGCACAGATGCTTGTAATGATGGTTTAGGCAGTGTGCTGACTCAAGACGGGCATGTCATTTCCTATGAGTCCAGGAAGTTAAAAATCCATGAAAATAATTACGCAACTTATGATTTAGAACTTGCGGCTGTTATACATGCCTTAAAAATGTGGTGACATCATTTAATAGGCAGAAAGTTTATTTTAATGACTGATAATAAAGGCCTGAAATACCTTTTAGATCAGCCCAACATAAATGTAGGACAAGCAAGGTGGTTAGCCTTCTTGAGTGAATATGATTTTTAAATTAAACACATAAATGGTAAGGAAAATAAGGTGGCTGATGCTTTAAGCATAAACGCAAAGCTGAACTTTACAGTAGCAATCAACACTTATGCTTCTGATTTAAATGAACAACTTAAAGAAGGGGTAAAGCAAGATGAAATCTATCAAAAATTACAAGTTACAGCTAAAGAGAAACCTACAGAAAGTTTAATAAAAGGTTATAGTCTAAATAAAGATGGATTTTTATTATTTAAGGACAAGCTGTATGTGCCTAATGTGCCTAAGGTTAAGTTGTTGATTCTGGACGAAGTCCATAAAACACCCTACTCAGGACATCCAGGTTAGCAAAAGACTGTAACCATGCTAAGAAAAGAATATTTCTGGCCTAATATGAAATTTGAAGTAGCTGAATATATAGCTAGATGTTTGGATTGTCAAAAAGTGAAAACCGAACACCAAGTAAAGCAGCACATTCCTAGCTGGAAATGGGAAGTGATTAGCTTAGATTTATTACTGGACTAGCCAGAAATCAGAATCAAAATGGCTCTATTATGGTGGTGGCTAACGAGTAAAGCAGCACATTTCATTCCTGTCAAAACTACTTACAAGGCTGCTAATATAGCTGACCTATTTTTAAAGAAGATTTTTCAATTACATGGAGTACCGAAGGTTATTATTTCCGATAGGGATCCTAAATTCACAGAGAATTTTTGGAAGTCCTTATTTAAGGGATTGAATACAACCTTGAATTTCAGTACCTCCTTCCATCCTCAGATAGATGGACAGACTGAAAGAGTGAATTAGGTGCTGGAGGATTTATTGAGGATGTATGTTAAAGATCATCCAGGTAAGTGGGAGGACTACTTGCATCTAGCAGAGTTTGCATATAATAATAACTATCAGTCATCAGCTAAGTTTAGTCCATTTGAAATTTTGTATGGGTGTAAATGCAACACTCCTATCTCTTGGAATAATCCAGTAGATAGATTGGTGTTAGGACCAGAATTATTAAAAGAAATGGAAGAGATTGTGAAGCAAGTGCAGGAAAATTTGAAGGTGGCCCAAGATCGACAAAAGAGCCAAGGATATTTAAAAAGGACTCCCAAGGAGTTCTAGGTGGGTGAACACGTATTTATAAAGGTAAGACCAAAGAAAATCTCTCTAAGATTGGGGAGTTGTGCAAAACTAGCACCACGTTACTGTGGTCCATTTGAAATTTTATCTAGAATTGGTCAAGTTGCATATCAGTTAGCGTTACCACCTAACTTGAAAGTGCATAATGTTTTTCATATTTCTGTTTTGAAAAAGTATGTTCATGATGCTACTCATGTGGTTGATTGGAATTTTGTACAGGTGGAACCAGAAGGAGGAATTCTGGTGGAACTGGACTATATCCTCGGGAGGAGGGAAATTACTCTGTGGAACCGCACCATTGGACAGGTGAAGGTGTAGTGGAAGCACCCTAGTCCTGAAGAAGCTACCTGGGAACTGGAAAGTAAGATGCGGGAATCTTACCCAAATCTGTTCTAGGAGGTTACAGAAGATGAAGAATAAGTAACATCGAGGACGATGTTACATTTTAAAGGGGTGTGTATGTCACATACCCCAATTTTGTAAAAAAAATGTTAATTGTTTTAATTCTAT
>LPNX011037204.1:170875-221485 GCA_001517045.1 Pseudotsuga menziesii | reverse complement strand
TAGGAACTGATGACTTAGCAGAGTCAAAAGAAGTGGAATGTAATTCTGAATATTTTATTATTAATAAATAAAATGTGGAGACAACAGCATGGGAGAGCTGTCAATAAGAGGTTACTGGTCAAACTGGTGGATGGAACTAGGTGGAGGGAAAAAGACAACTGGCAGCATCCTCAAACACTTCCTAAGTTGCAGGTGGCAACTTCCCTATAATTGGGGTCATGATCCCCTAAGAAAGTGGGATCAGAGCAGGTGGCTCAATAAATGACAACTAACCCAAAAAGACCTATGCAATCTTTTAAAAGTACCCAATGAATAGAGCTGGGGTTGCTCAGATATTTTCTAGAGAAGAATCATTCAGGTGGAATGCTATTCAGGAAATTCATTGGGGAAAAAGGGAAAAATAGTAAGGAAGTTGTTCTGAGAGGAATGCTGTAGTAACTTGGTTTATTACAGCTTGTTAGCTGGGAGAACTTACTGATAAGTTCAGATTTGATACTGAGTTTGAAGACTGGTATTTGACTATTGCTGCACCTAGTTCCAGCCAGGGAGACCAGAGCAAGCTCGGGGGTCCTGAGGAGTCATTGTTTGAGCGCTCTCCAGGAGTTGGTAGGGAGGAACGGCCTCCCATTTTTGTTGTTGTCCCAGTTCCAGAACAGGTTCTGTCATCTATTAAATCTTTGTTTTAATATCTGTTTATGATTGAATGGTAGATTTGTAGTTTATGGTATAAGAAATTAGATGGATTAGTAATGAAGTGTTCTCAGTTTATTCTGTAACAAAATATTTTTGATGAGAATTACAACCCCACCTATGTTTTTCCACATCTGGTGTGACCAGACCGTACTCCAGCATAGGGGTAAATTTACAATAAAAGTAGTATGGTGAAAACACAGAATAGTATGTGATGGAATTATAGAGTAGTTTCTTTGTGTTGTTTTTCAGAAGAAATATCTTGGTTTTAGGAGTAGCTTTATTTTGTATGGAAAACTGTCAAGTCTTTTAGAACAGAGAAGTAAATTGAATTGTTCACTGATAATAATATGTACCAATAGAGAAAACAGATCTTAATATTTTAGTTACTATCAGTAATTGTCTATTTGAATATCAATGAAGAGTAGCTAGAATCTCTATTTATTCCTACAGGTACTTTAGTATAGAAGAATTTACTTTTGTAAAATAAAATATGCTATTCATTTATTCCTATTCTACTTAGTTAAGTTTAAATAAAAACATATCACATCAACCTATACTACTTAATCTATTAACAATATAGAACTTGCTTAGTACTTTTACTTTCTTTTCTTTATAAACATTAAATTGTAATATAATACATGAAGTATTTCTACAAAGAAATTAACACAGTAAGTTTAAGGACCTGAAAACAACAGGCTATGTTATTCTATGAGTATAAACAACCAGGAACAAATTACCTTTTTTCTAAATACTTACCAAGGAAACTAAATTTAAATAACAATAAAAGTAATAGTACTCTAGTTAGGGTAAAAACATTATTTTTATAAATAACATTTACCATATTATTATTTACTTTATAAATATAGCATTATCAGGTAACTATAATAATACCTTAATTTATTCTTGTAAACCAAAATTATAATATAGATTCTGTACTCCAGAATTACTGACAGTTACATAGTAATTTTCTTTTTACACCCATTTATTCCAATATGAAAGGTAACAGTTCTACGTAACTGTTTATCTTTAGAAATAAAGTAAGTCAAATATATAAACTTTGTACAGAATATAATAGCATTTAATTTTAAAAATACTACAGATAAATAAATCAAGTATATTATCACATAGGATATAAATACAGTGTAGAAGGCTCGAACTATCGAGCTTAACAAATATTGTAATACTTAATTAATAACCCCACAGTTTACAAAAGAGTATTACAAATTAAAAATGATTTTTAAAAGAAGAGGCTGTACATATTTCTCTTACTGTCAATATTAGGGTTTAACCCTATTAATCCAAAAATACAATTAAATCACAACTGTGGATCCAAGATAGTATTTCTACTCACGGCCGTATTAAAAAAATCAACAGAGTAAGCCGAGCCTCAACTACTATAATTATAATATAAATAAACATATAAATTTTAGTACTGAAAGTAAACAAAGAAATACAGAAAAGAAAACAATATTAATACTTATATAATAGACTTAGGGTGAAAACCCTGTAGAATTTATAATTACAGTAGAAGTAAGGGGTCAAGGGTTATAAACCCTTTTCCAAGTCAGGCTCACAGCCTCAAGTATTACACAATAAAGCTAAACAGTAAGCCGAATAGCTTTGCAAATCCCTCGACCCATTCAAGCATTTGATGAGTATGGCATTTTTTCCTCAGTCTTCCTTTCACTTCTTACATAGCATTTAAGACATAAAAAGAACTAACTTATGCAATCACGGTCGAATCCAGAGCACCCTCGCACAATGCAGGGCCTCTTCATTTACTGCTAGTATCAAACAAGTTAACAGGACAACTGAAGTCACAAGGGTTACAGGCCTCATTGCACCAACCCTCAAAAGTTCCAAAAGAACCCCACAAAGAGAAAGAGCCATGGTGTAACCAGGCTTACCGGGAGCTTGTAGCCGCTGCAACTAATTTGCATCAGAAGCCGCGTAGAAGAAAGGTCCGAGACCTGTTACCAAATAAGAAAACCACATTAATAAAAATGTGTAAGCAAGATTATATTTCTTATAACTGAAACAAACAGTAAATCGAAGAATATTTGCAATAATTTTTCTTACCTAAACTTTTTATGGAGATGCGACCACCACCAGCACTGAGACAACCTTCAAAGCGAAGTAGAAACCCCACTGTAGGCAGGCAGAGGAGGATTAACTATGGCAACACTCATCCTCCACACAAGAGAACAAGACTACGACCATACTAAATGAGGGTTCGACTACAGTCAAGGGTTTCAGGATCGAATTGAAAGTACAACTAAACCTGAAGAGAGAACCATTATCAAAGGATTAACAGCAAAGCTTGAGGACGACACTTCCTTAATGTGCTTTTAGATAGGCTAGTAGAAGGATAACAACTGTAGAATAACCTTGCAGAGGAGCGGCGTGATGAAGGTGCATCAACACCATCTCAGAGCGACAGGAACCAAAGGAGAAGGAGGTAATGTGAGCTAGGTTTGTCAACGGCTCTTATAACAACGCAGTACATGGCTATGGTAATGCCACAATAGCCCAACAAATTTTTGTTGAGAAGTGGGTTTAAGTGTAAAGTTCCAGCGACGCTCCATGAAGAAATGATTTTCCAATCAATTATTATAAGTGATGATTACACCTTAGTCCTCGTGCAAAGTCAATCGTTGTATCACGCTGCATGCAAACCACGAAGCTTTCATAAACCCTAATCTTGGCAATCATCAAAGACGTGGAAAAATATTACATCGAACTTTATAAAATAATGCATGGATTTATGGAGTCAATACTATCCTTTTTCTTCTTGTTAAGGTTATGATTATAACCCTTTTTGCTAGGTAACTAATATATTTACTCTAGTTTAGGAACATGTGAAGAGGAGACTTTTCCTTTATAAAAGTTTTAACCTCAAATTAAAGATTAGATATAGTTCGATTGTGACCTTGGTTGATGTTTTTATTTGGCTTCTTAATTTCACCTCATACCTTGTCTTATACATTTTGAACTTTTGAGTTCAATCAACTTTGGTTTAACATAAAATTATATTGTAAAAGATCATAAAGGAGGATAATAGAGTAAAGAAAAACTATGACATTGGTCCTATTCACCTTAATAACCTCAATGGCTTATCTATATTGAATAAAATAGCAACATATGGTAGAAAGATACAAAAGGAAAATAGTAATTACTACGTGGTGACAGCACTTGTTTAAGGTAACACCCTTAGTCATAACTTATGACTTGGCAAGGTTAGACCACATTTTATTTATCTAGAAATTTCACCATAATAAAATAGATAGGCTATATAACAAATTAAGAGATGCATTCTTTTATGAAATATAGTCTCTTAAAGACTTGTTCAGTTTATATTTATAAAGGGAATAGGATAAATCATGTCCTAAAGATATTTATATTACTGAGGATAAACTCTAGTTATGCTTGAAACAATTAATGAGGGAATAAAACATATATGCATCATATGCATCAACATTAGTATAGTTTTCTTAAAAATCAACTTGAAGTAAAGTTGTAAACTCATTTTAAACTTTAGAGTTTGAAAATAGGAACAGTAATACCTAAACTTTCTATCAGTTTACATTTACCAAGTAACATATTCATATACGAATGAAATCACACTACGGATTGTATAGCTCTTTTACTCTTACTCTATTATAAAGAATTTAGTAAGACATTTTCATACATCACGACTAAAATAGATTTGAAATAGTTCCAAATCATCAAGAACCATAAATTACTTCTACTAGAAAGAAGGCTAGTTATTAAATGTACCTCAACAAGCATTGGAAATTGTTTAACATTTATTTTTCTTACTGAGCTTTTCTTTTGCGACAAACTTGTTATACTTTAGAATTGTGACAAGCAGCACCAAAAATCTTACCTATAGTCTATAAGAATAGGAAAACCTTCTGCATTAGCTCGAAAGCTAAGTAAGCCCAGTATGCATGACAGTCTCACCTTGTGGTCGCAAAAAGAAACAAAGTTAGTAAACTGAAAAGAAATGTTCTATTGCTAAACATAACCAATAGATAATCCAGACAATGAATGTGGTAATATATAACTAATTAAATGATTAGTTAACTGCATTTACGTTATTGTTATGCAAATTTAAAAAATTTAAATTTTTCGAAAAATTTGGGGTTATGACATCTACCGTAGAGAATTTAAGAGATCTGTACCCATTTCATAATGGATAGGAAGCTGAAAGTGTGCAAGAAACACAGTTTCCAGTGAGCCAAAATCCACAAACTAATGTTGCAGAAGTTCAATGTATGATTTCACGGTGGTACCGATCAAAGTTCACTGGAAGAGTCTTAAACGAACTGAATCATACATAAGGGAGTTCAAAGAACACCACAAATGGAATGTCATGACATGGTTTTTTGGGTCATCTCCCTTCTTCCCATCAAATTTTGGAATTTTTGATGGTAACTTTACCGAAATGGGAGTCCATGAGGGGTTATGTCAAATGGGATCATTAATCAACTTGGACAAATAAGGAAAGTCCAAAGTTGCTACGAAAGGTAAATGGCGATTGGGTTGAACATATTGGTAGTATTGATATGGCATATAAGTACTAGTATGAATGTAAGTATACCGATAGACGGGTTGTTGTAATGAAGAACTGTTGGAAGATCCACCTGTGGGGGGTTGATTTCCAGGATCAGGATCGTTAGGATTGTCGGAGCCTCTAGGAGGAGGACCACCAGGGCCTCTAGGACCACTAGGAATGTTGGGACCACTAGGACCACCTAGACCACTAGGAGGAGGACCACTGGACCCTCCAGGACCCCTGTGAGGTAAACCTCTGGAGCCTCCAGAACCATTAGGAGGAGGGCCACCAGACCCTTTGGGACCATTAGGAGGGAAGCCACTAGGCCCCTCGGGACCACAAGGACCATTAGGAGCATAAGGAGGAAAGCTTCCAGGCCCTTCAGGACCATTAGGCCCCCCAGGGGGAGGACCTCCGTAAGGTGGTCCTCCGGCAGCTCCTGCAGTATGTATAGGTATCCCTCCCATAGCTGGCATGTAGGACTAGTTAGGTTGCCCCCATGGCGTGAAAGTATTACTAGGATATG
Organism: Pseudotsuga menziesii; assembly: GCA_001517045.1. NCBI lineage: Eukaryota > Viridiplantae > Streptophyta > Pinopsida > Pinales > Pinaceae > Pseudotsuga > Pseudotsuga menziesii. The sequence continues at coordinate 215,708 of LPNX011037204.1, read as the reverse complement.
GAATTCCAGCATAAGGAATTCCTGTAGGAGCAGGTTGGTAATTAATATTTCCTATAGGTACTTTACTGGTTGTGTAACCATACCCCCAAAAGGTTTGATTGGTTACAGGTTGTGCCCCAAAGGGCTGACCTAAACTAGATGGGGGCTTAACCACATTCATGTGGGTAGGAGGGAAATAAACTATAGATTTCTCTATACTCAAGGTCTTCCCATGACTAGATACACTTCCAATGATAGATAACATAGGTCTTTCCAGGGGTTTCCCCCTGCATTAGAAGGTATTGATGAAACAAGAATTGAATGTTGAGCCCCAGGTGCAGAAGACCCAGGAAGATTTGTAAAAGACATAATATGGTATGTGGTGGGGTTGGTAGTTTGACCTAGATTATGTGGAGTCACAGTGTGATCTATAATAGGTTCAATGGGTCTCATAGAATCAGCAAGTGAGCGAAATCCTATAGGAAAAATTGTTGAACGAGGTGCTAGTGTACCCAATATGTTATATATTTTCTTCTCAATTTCTTGTGCACGAAGAATAGCTGCCTAGTATTGTCTATGTTCTTCTTCATTTAGTAAAACTTCTTGAGAAGAGGTTAAATGGGTGCCAAACGAGGCAATGGCCTGTCCTATAGAAGTATCCAAAAATGGAGCATTCGGACCATAATCTGGACGGGTAGTATCATCAACATGACCTTCTATGGGAGAATGGAATGAAATATTACCCCTAGAAGGTTGTTGGTCCAAGGGAGGTGCATGCAAAGGATATGGATCTCCGCTTTCTGCAACCACATTTTCTCCCACTTGGGAGTTGGTAGCAACTCCTTAGTCGATAGCTTGCATAGGATTTTCCCCTGAAACAAGAATAAAATCAGGTGGCAAGCCCCGTACTTTTTTGGACTGTTTGAATTCATACAATTTGTATAGTTCCTATCTAAACTAGGGTCTCAAAAATAGAAAACACACCAAAAATTTCCCTACTCAAGCTATAGGCCAAACAAGAAAACTTAAATGACAAGAGGAGTTCAGATAGTCAAGTTTCTCACCGAGATTGTCAAGAAGGTTCCACTTGCGATATACCTCAAGGGTATGTGCATAGTAATCTCCTCGAATGTTGTTTTCGGTGTATGGCTCCAAGCAAGACAGCCAAAGGGATTTTCTTAGATAGATAAGGTATCCTAGTGGGGTCTCCTGATATACGCAAGGTACATGGGAGCTCAAATCAGTAGTAGTGTTGTCTAATGCATAACTGTTCACAAGGATCCTTCCTATATACAATTGAGTACGTGAAGTACCTTTCTATATACCTCAAGGGTACGTAAAAGGCCATTCAATATATCAACGATACGTGGAAGAACCGCGCGAGTCCTGGGATGTAATGCAGATGAGAAATGACAGCTCCTATGCTTAATGATGCCCGAAAACGTCTCTATCCTATCACTCAAATTTATATGTAAATTTTAACCCTATAACTACTGTTAATTTTAAAGTGGATGGTTAGGTGAATGCATGGAATTTCGATAGAAAAAATAAAACCATGCAGAATGTAGATGCAAATATTTCACTTTACCGTTCGAGGTATGCCTACTTATGGGATGGAAAGAGGGTATTTTCTTTTCGTTTTGAAAACCAAAAATTCCCAAACAACTACTTTGAGAAAATCAAAATCAAATACAAGGAACACATTCCAAACTCATTTTTCTTTTTTGAAAGAAATCAAACAGGTAAGAGTCTCTTTTCCTAGAAGAAAAACAACAAGCACTCTATATGCATATGCACTTTATTTTTTCAATTTTTCTCTTAAACATATATAGATCTAACTTAAAAATACACTATTTTTTCTTTTGATGAGATAGTACTAATGCAAGAGAGACAAAAGAACAAAGAGAACCTGGAATCTTGTGAGGCTAATCAGAGATCCAATGCCGTATGCTCAATAATGATAATGACCTAATCTCAATAATAATAATAAAATTACTTTTTAAAAGCAAAAAGAAGTCCTCTATGGAAAAAATGAAATTAAGATGCTAAGAAAGTGGTTTTTCTTTCAGTCTTTATAAAGGAAACGAAAAGAGATCTAACTGAAAACTAAGCTCTCAAAAATTCCTTTCAAAATCACAACCAACCAGCATGAAAGCAAAATGAATAATCAACAATCCTAATCTAGCTTTTGAATTATTCAATCAAACCAATTTTTTACCATAGAATTTTCAACCATGAGCATACAGATTCAAAACACAATCTTGACAGTGCAGGCCTGAAAGCAAACAAACTCAACTTTTTTGCAAAAAAAGACAAAAAACTAGTTCTGGAACAAGGCCTACCTAGCACCACGCTGGAGGGGTCTTAACAGAGCGGTTCTAGATGAGAATCGCTTCTGGATAATGGGACTCAGGTGGTGGAACCGCTTATGGCTAACAAAGTTCAGGAGGTGGCACCGCTTGTTGCCAACAACACATCTGAGGTTCCCTGAATAGATCCAAAACACAAGGATAACAAGAAATCAAGTTAAAAATTGATCAAATCAAGATAAATATTGATGAATTGACAGTAAAAAAGAGCATATAAAGTCAAAATAGTTCAAATCTGAACAGATCTAAAAGTTTCAAACCAAAATTCACCAAGTCAGATGGAAGATCTGACTGAAGAGAGCTAGAAACTGGAGCCTAGATTCAGACAAGTGTTGAAGGACTGAGGAAGGTCATATCAACTGGAATTTTCTTTGTTCCCCAATGGAGTCGCTAATTTTGTTATCAGGAATATTGCACCTTCTGCGGATAGAAGTTGTTCCTCTGGTATGAATGGTTCAAATCCAGAACAAATGAGTGAATGACAAAGGATGAAGACCTTCCATGAATGTTGTAAACACTTGGAATACTAATTTGATCACGAACCGGTGTACCTGCAAATGTGTCAAACAAACAAGCACATCAAAGCTACCAGAAAATCATCTACACATCCATACTAGTGACTAAGGAATCTAGTAACATATACATGTGAAATCAAAACAACAGATATGTGGGACAGAAATCAGATTTGCATTAAGAATGAATGAAGAAGCTTACAACCATTTCCTTAGTGTTGACAAACTCCTCCACAAGAGAATCACTTCATCCATAAAAGCTCCAACTTGCTCTCTTGTGCTCTCCAATGGATTGGAATAGATAGTCAATTCAACAACATAACAATATCATTCAGTTCTCCCCCTCAACTATGGATATGAGCTTGTATTTATAGGGCTCAATGGATAGGGATAGATGAGAGAATTATGGGTGTGGTGGGTCCAAGATCCTACCAAGTGGGATATCGAGCTCAAACTAACCCATATTGATAGGGATAAGGGAGGACATGAGGCTCATGATCTAGGAGCCTCAAGAAACTTCTCTTTTTCCCATTTACCTAGGGTACCGCTTTTGTTCCCTTATGACAGAGCGGTTTAGGTGAGAATTTCTTTAGCAACAAAGCCTATGGGCGGTGGCACCACTTCTCTATAACAGGACATAGGAGGTGCTGAGGAAGGTACCGCTCATCAGCCAAAGGGAAAGCGAGGTTCTAGGTTTTTTTAAGTAGAATTGACAAACAGAGCAAGTTTCCACTCCAAGTTTTGGGATTAAGGGAAAACACAAGGGTTAAGGATCTCATCACATGATGGTGACAAGATTTAGGTCTAACACACCTCTCTTGGAAAGGGGAGCTATGGCTCAATGGAAAGAAGGATGAGAGGGAGAGTGAATGTCTTGAGAGGAAAATAGTCTCAAGGCACTCACTCCAATAGCATAACAATAGGGAGAGAAGGAATGTTTCGAGAGTGACCCCCACCTCTCTATTTATAGCTTTCTTTTAGGGTTCTAAGCCCCTGGTTAGGGATTTAGCCCCTTTTCACTCAACCTTTAGCTATTTTTAGGGTTTTAGGCTCCTTTGATGGGTTTTAGCCCCTTTTTGGAGGCTTTATCCCTTATGAGATCTATTTTAGCTCTTTTTAGTGGATTTTAAGCCCTTTTGCACATTTTTTAGCCTTTTTCAGGGTGTGGGGGTCAAATGGGGTCAAATAAGGGTCATGTATGGGTGTCCTTAGGTGGTGTAGGCCATGTAGAGCTGAGTGACAGATTTTTTGGGCTAACATCCATCATAGCATAAGGCTTTCAAAATTTTTGAGATTCATAAGAAAACAAGGATGCAGTGGAAAACTTACATATTTCACTCCTTGATATTGTCATTATTGTGCTTGAAGATGCAGTCATCTCACGACACTTTCCAAACATAGAAAAAAAACTACATATGGGAATCCTATCTTCCTTATGCTAATGAAGATACCCACAATCATCCTCCTTGACACACAAACCCTTTAGCTAGTGCCTGCACACCGTCCTCCTGAAATTCATCTTAGAAATCTCTTGCTTGACATTTGAGTTTGGAGCCACGGAAGAGGTCCCACAGAGGTTTTATCACTCGACATCCTATGAGGACCTAGAGTCGAAGGACCGCCCATAGTGGCTTCTGCTTCCATCCCTCCCTCGAAATCAAAGCTAATGGAGCCCTCTACATCCTCTATTGCTACACTCTAAGAAGAGTGAAAATCACATATAGGAATCTCCCTTGGGAATTTAAGTGTGGAGTTTACGTCCACCAGCAGCTTCGTGAAATCCATCCTCCCTTACTCCATTCCCCACTTGCCAATAAATAAGTGCAAATACAAACCAAAATATTTACCATTTAGCGGTGGTAACTAACAATTGCTCAAAAAAATGACAAGTGGCTAAATGGTTACACCCTTCTCCTATTAAGGGAACCATTCCCATGATTTTCTCTGAGGAAAAATCATGCCATCNATATATATATTATACGAGTGTCAAGGTCCTTTTACTTACACTTCATTTTTCTTTGTCATGCTCTGAGAGGATGTTACATACTCTCCTCCTTATAATTAACATCGTCCTTAGTGTTACATATTCAATGAAGGTTTGTGTTCATTTCCTTTTAGGTTCTTATTGCTTGCTTCCGCATTCTTCGTGATGTTTTTTTTTCCATCTTTTCTTTGATCTCCTTCAATCCTTTGTGATTCTCGCTAGATTTTATCCTTCACAACCTGTACTCTGTAAGGCATCACAATGTCTACCCAGAATATCATCATGTTCATACATACTTCTAATGTCAACAGAATATTGCATAAGTAAAAACATGTTTTACTCGTCCTCTTTTAGACTGTCACCTTTATGGAAATTCTTCATGAGTACTTTAATCCTTTAGAAAAATATGAAAAATACCATTACATGTCTACAATGATCAACATTAACCATTTAGGCATGAATCAATAATCCAACACTATTTAATTTTAGGATTTATAATGGTTCAAGTATTCATGTTTACTCCATTTATCGATAGATAGACACATTACCTCATAGGAACAAAAGCGCATATAATTTTTTGAAGTATTATTGAATGCCTTATGGTTATTCTTGGATGCCCTCTATCCAAACAAACATAGTGCCAACAATACTCCGAGTACTAATCCAAGCTACCCAACGCGAGGAAGATACCCCTTCTCGAGCATATCTCCTACCTGTGCTATTCAGGGTTCTTCACCGATCTCAAGTGCTTCCTTTATCAACACCATGATACCCGGAGGGTATTCACAGAGCCCCTAGTCATGTGACAGTCTCTTATAGCACAAATTCATGTGGAAAGGAAGTCTAACCTTATGCCTTATACCTAGGAATCCCTATGATGCATACTGGTGCTTAGTTGGCAGAGTGGAAACATGTACCTCTTGTTCATATATGTAAACATGTACCTTCTGTACATACTTATTTTTAGTTTCACATGTGCCAAACGTATCTCATGTCATTTGGTTGCTTGCAGTCATAAAAATTTGGTTCCCATGATGGCTATTTATATTATTTCCATAACCAAGTCTATGATGCCTGGACTTTGGCATGAATAGTTAGTCACAATATCAAATTGTATAACAATTAATATTTCATGTAACGATTCCCACCAATAAATACTGTCAATCAACCTTATATGTTATCATTATTCAATGGGCATAAGAAATCAATTTCTTTCCTAACTAAAATTCATAAGTGCAATATAATGATTAGAATCACCCCATTCATTGCATAACGATGATATAATATTAGTATTTATACTTGTGCACTTTTAACATAATTGATATTCATTTTATTTGATTAGTATATGTACAATCATAAAAGTACATACCTCTATCATCGTTACCCAACTTTTCATTTGAGTTTCCTTTGTTAACAACTACAACAATAAACAATTCCAATGTTCTCTTTTTTCATAACGTCATAGAAAATACTAACTATATCCAAGACTATTTGTTAGCACAACATTTCATAACATAGTCATAAGGAGAAAATTTTAGTCGTATAAGACTTTCTCTTAGCTTTTCATATAACAATACCAACCAAAGAAAAAGAAAAGGATAACATCCTCTCAACAAGTCACTTCTAGTTGTCACATCCCTTCCCACCTTCAACAGGATAAATGAAACCATAGTCCCACACATTTGATAAGTGCACATCCATATGCTCAAATTCCATCTATTCATCTCTGTATAAATTCTCTTACTTCCCCAATAGCAGAGAAATTGCGTATGTCAGTGCTCAATTCGACGACCTATGAAGAAAAATCTAAGAGGAGATCAAATGGTGAGGAAAATTGTAACAGGAATCGTCGGTCACGATCCATTTTGCATCTGGAAATAGATTGATGATGGAGAATCAATCCCGCAAGAGTCAACGGTACAGAAAACTTGAATCTGTGGAATCGAGGAAACATGAAAATTATGGTCCCTCATCCCTCATCCCACATTCTGCATTCCACATTCTGCATCCCGCATGTGGAATAGACCGTTGTGGAAATAATCAATTGCAAAATTAGAGACCATGACGCTGTATCCTACATGCAAAAGGGAGTGTTGTGGAAGGAAAATGTGTGGGGAATAGTGTTTACAGAAGGTCGTTTATGCATCCCGCAAGTTGTGGAAAGGAAGGGTTGTGGATGGAAATTTCTATGGAAATTCAACCTGCTAGCAAAAGGCTTAGGAAGATTTGAATAGTTCAGGACATCACCAATCCGACCATCTAAGTCCCATAACTTAATTTGAAAATTTATTAAAATAAACACACACAAATCCATACAATTGCAATTATATAGCGGAAGCAATTCGTCAATTCAACACATTAAATATATTGATCATATTTCATGAAGCAAATACCATTTGTAGAGATTAAAGAAAAGATACTTATCTTTGAAAGAAGTTGTTCTGTAACCAGCTACATCACTGCAGCGTTCCACGCAACCATAGACCAGTTCTATCATCAATCTCTCAGCAACACTGCCACCCCCGAGCTGGGCATGATTCTCACAAGTAATAAGGAATACTAATAGGATCACACATTGCCAAGAATACAACCAAACTCATCCAAGCCAACATAGTTGGGTTTACCATGGTATAGACAAACAAGCCAATATATTGAGGGGTTTATCACGCTGCAGTTAGTCAATCCAACATTGTCATTAAGGACCATCCAAGGAAACTAACAGATGGATTTATCAGGCTGCAAAGGAAATAGAAAACTTGAACTACTAAGCTAGTGAGCTCGACCACCAAGCCATGGACACTTGCACTAGATCAAGCTTGGATCCTAAAACATCTACACACCCCATACAAGGAAGCATCCCCTTCTCTACTACATAGTCCCTCAGGATATGCCTTCCCTTCTAGTGTTGTTCAAGGTTTGCAAATAAGAAAACCATCCCCTCTAGATCTATTTGTGAGGTTCCTTCCTACAGTAGGTTTATCAAGCTATTTCAGATCCAATTCCATCCCATATCATTCAAGACCAAGGAAAAATATGCACACATAGCAGAACACAAGGTTAACACAACAAAACAAACTTCTACTCACTCTATGATGGAGGAGACCATTGCACAACAACACTCAGGATGGTAACAATAGAAGAACAACCTAGAATAAAACACAGTTTTGCAAAACCAATGAATGCACAATGTGCATGCACATAATGGAATAGGGAATCATCAGAATGAACCACACGTTTCAGTGAGAGCCAGATGATGGACTAGGCATGCACAATGAGGAAAAAGAAACTAAAAACATGAAGGATGGATGATCAAAAACGTCATCCCACTCCCCAAAACATGAGGAAAGATGAAAACATGAATGCATGAGGGAATGGGAATACATTTTTTGGTGTTTCCTTTTGAAACATGGATTTTCCACCATGGCTCAAGGTTAAACATCCCCCCTCCCCGTTCCTTAGGAAATCATGCCCCCATCTCATTATTTGTTGCATTGACATAGATGGTTGTGTGTTTTTAATTAAATTACATATTTATATGATGTACAAAATTATATCTTGTGCTTTCCCTTGCACCATAAACAATAGGCATCAACCTTGATCACCTATACACAAAGCATCAATCAATGGCAGGGACTTGGTCTTAAGCTCCTTGCCATGATTCCATACAATATTTTCATCATATATATTTAATGCAAACAGGGTCAAAACCAGGGTGTTACATTCCCCTCCCCCTTCAACGGCAATGTCCTCGGTGCTTTACAAAATTGAACAAAAATGCTACATTGGCACTACGCTCAATGCTCTACAAAATTGAACAAAAATGGATGTGCCAATTGCATGGCATACTCCATCTCCCATGTAGCCTATTTAGGACTGTAGGGCTCCCATTGCACCTTTACCTGCCCTATGGCTTAGTTCCATAGCATTGTGACCTTCCTGGTGAGGATGCGCATTGGCTCAATTTGGAATTATCCCTCGGGTTCCACCTAAATCACATCCCAATTTATCACATGGTTAGGATCATGTACATATCTCTTAAGAAAAGAAACATGAAACACATTGTGAGCCCTAGTGCTAGCAGGCAATGCAAGTCTATATGCAACTGGACCTATTCTTTCAAGCACTTCAAACGGCCTACAATATCTAGGTGATAGATTGGAACAACTTCCAAGCTTCAAGAAACTCTTCTTTTTCGTCACTATGAGGTAAAAATGATCCCCAACACTAAACTCTTTGTTCACCCTATGCTTATCTATAGATATTTTCTGTCTATCCTAGGTTTCTTTCAGATTCTGCCTGATATTTACAACCTCCTACCCCATATCCTTGAATTTTTGACCAATCACAACCCTTTTCACTAGATTATCCCATGTCACTAGTGTCCTACACCTCCTGCCATACAAATATTTATATGGACTCATCCCCAAGGATGCTTTATGTCCATTGCTATAAGCAAACTCTACTAAGTGTAAATAATCTTTCCACTTGGTTGGTTTGTCCATCACATACATGTGAAGCATGTCTTCAAGCACTTGGTTAACTCTCTTTGTTTTCCCATTAGTCTGAGGATGGTAGGAAGTGCTGAAATTCAACTTCATCCCCATATATGCAAACAATCCCTTCCAAAAATTGGAAGTGAACTTGACATCTCTGTCAGAGATTATTGCCTTAGGAAATCCATGCAAATTGAAAATATCTTTCATGAATATCTTTGCAATGTCATAAGTCTTATGCGTAGACTTAACCAGTATAAAATGTGTTTCCTTTGTCAACTTTTCCACCACAACCATGATGGAATCATGTTGACTTGAAGTCATTGATAATCCTATAATAAATTCCATGGAAATAACTTCCCATTTCCATTCTAGAACTAGAAAAGGCTGCAACAAGCTCGCTGGATGTTTATGCTCAACCTTCACCTACAGACATTTCATGCACCTTGAAATATATTCAACCATGTCCTTTTTCATTCCTAGCCAAAAGTACTGCTTTCTAGCTGTAGCAATTGTCTTCTGATATCCTGGGTGACCATAATATGGATCTTGATGGATCTCATCCATAACAACCCTCCTCAAGTATGCTACATTTGGAATATAAATTATGTTCTTATAAGTAAGTATTCCATCTTTTTCTAATTTATATCCCTCATACTTCTTTTCAAAACTTTGCTTCTGCAACTTGTCTTTTACTTGCACATACAATTCATCTTCAGCAGCATGATTAACAATCTGTTGTCTCAAATCTGTCTGGAAAATACTAAGAGATTCCACATGCATTTCCTGCACCTTTATGCTGAGTGCATCAGCTACCTTATTCTCTTTTCCTTTTATATGCTTGATTTCAAAATCAAACTCACATAAATACTTCTGTTATCTAGCTTTCCTAGCATTTAGAGTAGGTTGATCAAACAAATACTTCAGACCGCAATGGCTTGTTCTTAGCTCAAATATTATGCCCATCAAGTAATTCCTCCACATCTTGAGAGCATGTACTATGGTTGCAAGTTCTAGATCATGAGTGGCGTAGTTCTTCTCATGCTCCTTCAAATTTCTTGACTCCTAACATACCACATGGCTATCTTGCATAAGAACTCCTCCAATTCCTTGCATGCATGCATCAGTGCACACCACAAAATCTTTCTCCGGGTTTGCAACTTTCAAGACTGGTGCACTTGTGAGAAGATTCTTCAATTGCTGGAATCTTTCTTCACACCTTGATGTGCATTCAAACTTTATCCCCTTCCTTTGCAAAGACATGATGGCATGTGCAACCTTGGAGAATCCTTTAATGAATCTCCTGTAGTATCCTGCAAGTGACACAAATGATCTTACATCCGTCACATTCCTTGGAGTAGGCCAATTCATAATGGATTCAATCTTATCAAGGTCCACAAATATACCCTCTTCTGAGATAATGTGACCCAAATACTAAATTCTATCTTTATAGAAGTCACATTTGCCCAACTTTGCATACAGATTATGCTCCTTGAGGAATTGTAATGTCAATCTTAGATGCTCTTCATGCTCTTCCTCATTCTTAGAATAAATAAGAATGTCATCAAGGAAAACAAGAAAAAACTTGTCCAAATGCCTGTTGAATACACTATTCATAAGGGACATAAATGTAGCTGGTGCATTTGTGAGACCAAATGAGACCACTACAAACTCATAATATCCATACTGTTCTCTAAAGGTTGTCTTGTGAATGTTTTCATCCTTGATTCTCACCTTATAGTAGCTAGACCTCAATTCAATCTTGGAAAACACCTTTTCTCCTCTCATTTGATCAAAGAGGTCATCAATTCTAAGCAAAGGATATTTCTTCTTCACAATGGCTTTGTTCAGTTTTATGTAATCAATACACAATATGAGTGTACCATCTTTCTTCTTCACAAATAGAACTGGTGCTCCCCAAGGAGACACAATCATCCTAATATACTTCTTTTCCAACAACTCTTGCAGTTGCATCTTCATCTCTATCATTTCTGGTGTACTCATCTTGTAGGGTGTCTTGGACACTGGTGCTGCTCGTGGCATAACTTCAATTGTGAAGCCAATGTCTCTATTTGGAGGAAGCCCTTGAATCTCATCAAGAAAAACATCCCTGAATTCTTACAATACAGGATAGTCCTCTAACCTAATAGTTTCATTCTTTGCTGCCTCCACAACATGAGTTGCATACACTCTGCAACCCTTCATACAAAAATTCTTCAACTGCATTGCTGAAATATTCCTCACAGAAATCACCTTTGGAATGCCTCTTACAACTATTGGGTTCCCTTCTTCATCCATGCATTCAGAAGTATTATTGTAACAGTCAAGCTTTACCCTGTGAGCTTCTAACCAATGCATTCCAATGAGAACATCATCGGAACAAAGTGGTAGAAAATTCAGATCTACACAAGTGACCAATCAATTCATCACCAATGGAAATTTTTCCACCACTTCACTAACCTTTCTCTTAGTTCCAGTGGCTAGCTGAACTAACCATGATTTGCTATGCTTTAATTTCTTAAAAGAACAATTCTCGACTACTCTAGGAGCAATGTAACTGTGAGTAGAACCAAGGTCAATCAAAATAGAAATAGATTGCTCAACAATCTTACCTGCAACTTCAACAACAATTGACTGGTGATCTTCCTGGTGGTCCTTTAGTGCTGCATATATTCTAGGGACAACCCTTGCTACTTGACACACTATTTCTACCTCTTGAATGTTGTAAGTTGGCCTTGCATTCTCATTCTTAAGTGGACAATACCTGCACATGTGGGGCCCTCCACAATTCCAACATTGGAGTGGTGCTCTGCTTTGTTGTGGATCTCTTGGCTCATCTCCCATCACTCTAGATGGTTGCTTCTGTTGATTCTTGAAGTTAGAAGGTTTGAAAACATTTTTCCTTTGGTCAGACTTCTCATTCTTTTTGTCCTTCAATTTCTTATGATAATTAGGTTTTCCTTTTCTTTGTTCATATAAATACTTATCTTTCCTTATTGCTTCTTCTAGAGTTGTAGGTTCATAAAACTCAATTTTGTCTTTGTATGAGTGAGGCAATCCACTTAGAAAATGCTGGATTTTTACCTTCTCATCTTTGATGTACCTGAAACACCTCAACAGTTCCAAGAACTTATTTGCATACTCTTCCATGGTTTGTTGTCCCAATCTCAGCTCATGGAATTCTTTGATGTTATCATCATAGTACCTCTTAGAGAGGTACTTCTGCTTGAAATACTTCTGGAACTGTTTCCACACAATCTTCCTTTCATTAATCTTCTTCACTTGCCTGAAGTGCTCCCACCTTATGGATTCTCTTCCAGTGAAATTGAATATGGATACTCTAGCCTTCATATTTTCTGAATAGTCTTGAACTTGGAAATATTTCCAGATCCCAGGAAGCCAAGATTCAGTTTCTTGACCATTCTTTATGTCACCATTGAAGCTAGGAGTCCTGGCCTTCTTAAATTCATCATGTGAATGGTTTTGGTAGCACTTCTTCCTCTAATTCTCGCAAGAAGAGGAACTTGAATCACTAGTGTATCCTTCAAAGTTAGGTGACCCACTAGGATATCTCTTTATTCCTCTAGCAGTTCTCTTACTTCCTTTTGGTCTCACTGTCCAGTCCCCATATTTCATCCACCTCTGAATGTCTCTCAAACTTAGCAGGATGGCTACATTTAGCTGATTCTACTCCTCCAATGCCTTAACCAATCTTTGATTGTCTACCTTGTGACTTTGTATCTCCACCCTTATGCTTCTCATGGTGGCGGAAAAATATGGAGGAGTATCTTGAAACCTCCTCCCATTAGATTTTGTCTCAGCATTTCCAATTCGGACATTTTTCCCCATAGAATCTTCCTCGTATTCATTAGGGTTCTGGGCATCGTTGCACATGTCGGTTCTCATGGCTCAAGTGAACCAACTTTATCAAACTACACTATCTAGAATACTTCCTTGAAACTATAGTTCTACAAAATTTGTTAATAAACAAAATTGTTAGATAATTTCAAAATTGAAACATCTTACACACTACCCATGCAAATTTTCTTTGTTATGAAGCTAACGATATTTTAAAACCATTTACCAGCAACTCTGATAACTATTCAACTTGGCCCATTTAGGCTATAGTGCCGCAACCAGCAGCTCTGATACAACGTTGTCACGTACCCTCCTACCTCCAAAGGAGAAACACAACCATAGTCCCACACATTTGATGAATGCGCATCCATATGCTCGAAGTTCCATCTATTCATCTCTGTATAAATTATCTAACTTACCCAATAGCATAGAAATTGCTTCTATCAGTGCTCAATCCAACTACCTATGAAGAAAAATATCAGAGGAGATCTAACGGCAAGGAAAATCATGACAGGAATCATCAATCACGATCTGTTCCTGTTGGAGTAGGGTCGCGCAGCTACAGAAGAAGCTGCTATTTTGACGGATAGACACTTTTGGCAGAGATACAAGAGGCAGAGCTATGACACTGTAGCAGGTTTCTAGCTACAGATCAGAGCCAGAAACCATGACATAGAAGACAGAGAATTCAAGGAAGATGACGGTACCTGAGCGGCCGAGAAGAGAGAGCTCACCCACTGCATTGAAGGTAGTGGTGGAAGGCAGGAGGGTTCAGCTACCCTCATAAAGGAAAAGGAGCAACAAGGCCAAGTTATTGAAGACAAAGGACAGAAAGGGAAGCAGCGCCAGTACCCATGGTCAGCGCTGGGAAGCATGGAAGACTGCAGGAAGCTATGGTGAAGGGAAGCGATGCATAGTACCCATGGTTAGCTCCGGGAAGCATGGAAGACTGCAGAGAGCTCTGGTGTGACAGATAGCGGCTACCTCAAATTATAGATACGTCGACTGTCACTAGTTAGGGTTTGGGTTACTGTTGGGACAGGCCCACAGTGTTGTAATGGCGAGACCTTTGGGCCGCCCATAAAGGGATGTATTTTGTATTGTAAAAGGTTGGCATTTTGGGAATTTTAGTCCATCCAGCTAGTCAGATCATCAGTAGTCTGTTAGCTTACTGTTATTTTGTATTGTAACAATCCGTAGGGATTGACAGAGAGGGAAGAGTATATTGTAAGAGAGACAATATAGAGATAGAAAAGAGATCTAAGAGAGAAGATCTCAAGCTGCATATGCGGTGCAACAGAACTGTGTTTACCTTCCCCTGAGCTATAATAGAAACACAGTTATGTGGATGTAACTTCCATCTTGGAGGTGAACCACGTTAAAATAGGGTGTTATGCGATTGATTCATGTGTTGTGTTTAATTGTTGCAGCTGTTAGTTATTATATAAGCCTTGTTTACAGTTGAATATATGTATGCATTGTCCAGTTCGCAGTAATATAGATGGATAAACATAAGTTGAAGTCTTGGACATGTTGTATGTGGGTTCATTTATGATTTTCATGAACAGTCACTAGTCGCAGTGTTAAATAGTCTGGTATGTTGAGTCTTGCAAGTCGACACGAACAATGCTAAGTGCGCTGAGCCGTGGGAGTAGGATATCACAGAGAGACGATACCGCATTGGTAGACGAGCTGCGGTGCATGATACCATAGCTTAAGGACTTAGCATTGGAGAGGATGTTATGTGTCGCCTAGTGCACGGCGAGGCGATAAGGCTGGGGTCATCGCAAGTCAGTGGAAGTTGCGCGACGTGGAAAGGGACCGCGCAACAGGAAGAGAGAGATCTCATGGTCAGAAGAGCTGCAAGACGAGGAGATCGCGCGACACGAGTAGAAGGGTCGTGCGACGCGTAGAGAAAGAGGCCTCGTGGCTAGCAGAGCTGCGAGTCACAAGTAGGCTGCCACAGAACCTGGTCCAAGATGCTTGAGTCCTTGGCCAACCCATTAGAATCACTTCGGGTGAGACTTCAGGCCACTTCGCGGTCTGTTTCCGAAAGGGCCAGTGAGCTAGGGGTGTTGTTGGTTAAACACAGTAAACTCGGGTCTGCCCATGATAGCCAATAAATGGTTTCGTTGCCGGTTTTGAAAAAACAGAGCACTGATGTTCTGGTGGCGCCCTACTAGAGACGAACTCAATGAGTGGGTTTGGTCTAACCAGAAAGAGTTTGCTGAATGAGAGAACAGGAGTCCTAAGCTGAACACAGAGGCCTGGTTACAAAAACATATCATTACAGACATCCATGTGATATTAGAGGCCTGGTTACAAAAACATATAATTACAGACATCTATGCGATATTTTTTGCGACCTTTGGGAACGAGCTTTACGAATGGTTATCAAAGTTAACTGATACAGGCATATTCAAAAAGAAAAGAGACATTGTCTGGACACCGGTGCTGATTCAGACCGTGAAGAACCTGGATAATCCTCTCATGAGGGTAGTGGACTTCTAGCTTGCGAGTGTGCTAGAAGGCTTCGTCACAGAGTTTGCAGTTGACCAAAGGAAAAGCTTCAGCGAGGCTGAGCGCTACTTATTCAAAGGATATCATGGTAAGTACCTAAGATCTTTAAACTTGTCCATTAAGATGCTATTACATGAAAAAGGAACAATGGATCTAGTTTCAGATGAATAAGTAGAAATAGTAATGTCACAAGAGTTTGAAAGTGATTTTGATGACATTGGACGAACACGTAGTGGAAAGAAGTATAAAGTAGATTTCGGATCATCTCCAATATTTGAAGACAGTTCAGATAGTGCTAGATAGTAGAGTCATAGTACCACAGAAGGAACAGAGGGGAGTATCTCTTACCACCCTTACACCCCACAAAAATAGACGGGGACTCAGAACAATCCCGTAGGAACTCCATCCAGTAGCTCACAGACAACACCTACCACTGCTACATCACCTCCACCTACACCACCGAGTGGTAGTAACACAGTAAATCAACATCCACCATGTAGAAATAGAATGGGGGATGATATGAAGCTACCTATATTTAAGGGAACAGGGGTAGAAGACCCAGAGCAGCATTGGTTTCTATGTGAAGCCATGTGGACCATTAAAGCAATCAATGACGATAACCTTAAACTTGTACAGTTGGTCACCACACTAAGAGATCGAGCCTTAACATGGTATATAAAGTATACCACAGTACCCAGGACACTTGTCCCAGTCAATATTGCCATGATTAAAGAGTTTAAGAAACCTAAGTCTAAGTCACAGTGTATAATAGAACTCAAAGACATCAAGCAGTTACCTACAGAGTCAGTGTGGGACTTTGATCAGAAATTCAAAGCCCTTATCGACCAAGTCAGTTTCGAGTTCGCACTGGAGCAGCAAGAATGGTTTATTGCAGCGCTGCTCCCTCACATTAGACTGTCGTTAATGCAGCAGAAACTCCAGACGCAGGATGACGAGTTGGAGATGGTGATGAAACTAGAGGCTTCACCTCTAGCTGAGAGTAGTATAGGCATGGAAACTTTACAAAACCAGTTGGCTAATCTCACATTACAGTTGCATGAACTTAAGAAAGGGAAAGAGGTTGCACAAGACATATGGTGCATAAAATGTAAAGCGCAAGGCCATAGTAAAGACAATTGTCCGGTCTTTGTAGAATATATAGCGACAGGGGCTCCAAACCCCTTACCACAGACCCACGGGCTGTGGTGTGAAATATGCAAAACACGAGGACATCTACCTCACCAGTGCCCTCTACTTCAGAAGTACGTGCAGACACCTAAGAACTTATACTGCATCTTCTGCAAGTCTGTAGGACATGATGAACACGATTGCAGAGCCTATGATCTCATGGTTGGAGCAAAGCAAGACTTGTACAGAATCCAGTCAGAGACACAGGGTCCAGCATTAGGACCACAACATGATCCGGCTTATGGAGGCCATGGAGGAGGATTCAGAGGACGAGGCCGAGGAGGAGGCTTTGCACGAGGAGAAGGCTTCAGCAGAGGAGAAGGTTTTGGCCATGGTCGCAGACCAGTTACTTGTTACAACTGCGGAGTTGTAGGACACTATGCTAGGGACTGTCAGAGCCCCACTACCACTTGTAACTACTGCAAATATTATGATCATACTATAGAGGAGTGTCCTACCTTGATATCTAAGATCAGAGAACCTAAGCCAGCAGCACACCAGAACATCCAGCTTATTGCTGCTGAGCAAGAGGAGCTAGAACCAAGAGTCAATATTGTGACTCGCAGCGGTGTTTCTACCAGTGGGACATCACAGGAGATGAAAAAAAACACAGGCCAGTAGTGGGTGCGCAGAGCTCCTAATAAAGCAACACCACTCGACCTGCAGAAGAACAAATAGACATTTCAGGAAGCTAAGGATTTCTTTGATGACCCTACGCACTCAGGATCACAGGTACCCTTGTCTAGGGGCATACCGCAGCAAGCACCTTGTGGCGATAGCCTTGTATAGACATCGCAGGATACCACATCGGGAAGATGCAATGAGGATGAGATGACAAGAAGTGTACATTCCTTCCTACGGAGTTGTCTAAAACTTGTAAGAAATGAGCAATCTATCACAAAAATTCAGCACATTATAGATCAGTCTCAGCCATCCTCTTCCATGAGCAGTACACAGCGTGCTATTCATAATATTACAGGACATACAAGAACAGGAAGAGAGATGCGACTCATAGCACAGGTTGGAGAATTTGAAATGGCTGAGGTGATCCTAGATCTAGGATCAGACGTGAATGTTCTGACTAAGCAGACATGGGAGCAGATGGGTAGCCCTAAGTTAACTAGATCACCTATCCATCTGAGATTAGCTAATCAACAGCGTGTATCACCTCTGGGTCGGTTAGCGTAGGTGCCAGTTGACATTGACGTAGTTCGTAGCTTTGCGGACTTTGAAGTTATATAAATCATTGGTGATAGTAGACCGTATCCAGCACTACTAGGCATTGATTGGGAGATCGGTAACATGGCCATTATCGACCTAAAGAGAAGACAAATGACCTTTGAGGACGCGCAGATATGGGTCATCGCACCGTTGGATCCTTTTCAAGGTCCTAGATATATTGAACCTATCCAAGTAGAGGAGGAGGCATGTAACATGGAGAGTCTCTATCAGATGACCATGAACCAAAGCGACTACATCAATCCAACCGTAGAAGGGAATATTAATTGGCGATGTGACAGCTCATGTGCATTGGATTCAGATGTTGGTCTAGAGAACTAGCAGAACAGACTTCACGAAGTCTCAGCGCACAGATGTGCGTACTTTACTGAGTCACTGCGATGGATTGGTGCAGAGATCAATGAGATTCCATCGTTTCATGGTCTAACAGATATCCAGGACTTCCTCGAGCAGTTTGAACAACAAATCCCTCATGAGCAGAGGACCACAGCTATGGATCTTGCAGTATGAGCCACACCTAGAAGATGGTGGTATGCACATAAAGAGAACATCGCATCATGGGATGATATTAAAATATTGATGGCGATTAGATTTTTTGTTGACAGAGAGTATGCCCAGCAGAAATACACAAGAGAGAGTGACCCCAGATCACACATTCAGACATGCGAACAGAATTGGTTGGGCATTCCCGAGGATGAATGGGTTCACCGATTCATTCATACTTTGGATACAGTTCCAAGGAATTGGTATACAAAGACTGAACTGCGCAAGGGAACAACTACATGGACACTTATGATAGATAGCTTCCTACTCCTCTTCGCTTTTGAATCTGAGTGTCCAAGTGTTGATCAAGCCCTACAAGTAATAAAGAGTAAGATATTTGAGGATTGTACCATATCAATGTCAGCTCAACCTGAGTGGGATATCAAGCTAAAAGAGGCGTTAGAGTGTTATAATTTTGCATCTAAACCAAAGGTGGAGGATGAGGATCCTCGTGACACCAACATCCCGGAGTCGGAAGGCACTCACAATGTTGAGGGACCACAGTTAGAAACTCCAGCAATTACAGAGCCCATCAAGATAAAAAAAAATCAATATTGGCACAGACACAGAACCTAAGTTTGCCTCTATTGGAGACTATTGAAACGATGAAACAGTCGGACAGATTGCAGACTTGTTACATGACTATCAGGACCTATTTCCCACCAAGTTCACAGAGATGAAGGGAATAGTCGGAGACCTGGGAGTCATGAGGATACCATTGAAGGAGGATGCTAGACCAGTGAAACAGCGTCCATATAGACTAAATCCGCACTACAAAGAAAAAGTAAAGGATGAGATCGATAAGATGCTAGCAGCAGGCATCATTGAGCCGGTAGAAGAAAGCGAATGGGTTAGCCCCATGGTCATACAAGAGAAGAAAACCAAAGGAGACATCAGGATCTGTGTCGATCTGCGCAAGCTCAACGATGCATCGCTTTACGATCCATTTCCGACACCGTTCACTGATGAGGTATTAGACAACGTGGGAGGACAGGAGTTCTACTCCTTCACTGATGGATTTTCAGGCTATCATCAGATTAGAATCCATCCAGAAGATCGAACTAAGACCACCTTTGCAACAGAATGGGGCTCGTTCCAGTATACGGTAATGCCCTTTGGTCTTAAGAATGCACCAGCTATATTTTCTAGAGTAGTAGTTGTTGTATTTAAAGAATACATCCATAAGTTCCTAGAAGTATATTTTGATGATTGGACTGTATTTGGACTAATCGACAAGCACATAGGAGATCTAAGACTGATGTTAGAGAAATGTAGGTAGTATTAGATTTCTCTAAACTTGAAGAAATGTATATTTTGTGCACCATTTGGTATTTTGTTGGGTCACATTGTGTGCAAACAAGGCTTGATGGTAGATCCTGCAAAGATTACCATCATTGTCAATCTTCTAGCACCCAACTCAGTCAAGCAACTGAGGACAGTACTTGGTCATACCGGGTATTACAGAAAGTTCATCAAGGGCTACGTAAAGATTACAGCACCAATGGATAAATTGCTAAAGAAATATGTAAAATTCCTATGGAATGAAGAATGCCAGCAAAGTCTAGACACACTTAAAGAAAAGATGGTTACAACGCCCATCCTAGTATTTCCATACTAGACTAAGCCATTTCATGTACATGTGGATGCATCTGGCATCGCACTAGGGGTTATCTTAACAAAAAAAGGAGAAGGGGATATTGATCATCCTATCGCATACTCCAGTAGAAAGCTATCAACAGCAGAAAAGAACTACACCACGACAGAAAGAGAAGGCTTAGCTATGGTGTATGCGCTGCAGAAGTTCAGGCACTACCTATTGGGTGCCTTGTTCAAGATGTTTACTGACTAGTCAGCATTAAAGTATCTGGTCAATAAGCCAGTGTTAGGGGGGAGAATCTGCAGATGGTTACTCCTCTTTCAGGAGTATGATTTTGAAATCATTGTGAAACCAGGAAGATTGAATGCCGGACCTGATCATCTGTCGTGGATAGACTCAGGAGAAGAGCTAAGTAACCTAGAGGACAATTTGCCAGATGCGTAGTTGTTTTCTATCCAGATCGCAGACGACTACTATTCTGATATTATTCACTTTCTCACTACAGGATTAGCACCTGATGAGTTCACTAAGTAGCAAAAGAAGCAGTTGGTTGTTAAAGAAGCAGATTTCACCCTGATCGCAGGACACCTATACAAGTTAGGACCGGATAAAGTTTTGCGCAGATGTGTGATGCCGCATGAAAAAGATGATATTATTAGAGAGGCACATTTAGGAACCGTAGGAGGTCATTTCGTAGGAAAGCCGACTGCGCAAAAAATCCTAGATGCAGGATTATGGTGGCCTACGTTGCATAAGGACACCAAGGACTTTTGCAGATGTTGCGCTATCTTCCAGAGGGTAGGAAAACCCTCGCGACGTGATGAAATGCCGCTGCGACCACAGGTTACACTGCGCGCATTTGATAAGTGGGTTATAGACTTTGTGGGTCCTATCAACCCACCAGGAAAGCGCACTGGCGCGAGATATATTATCACCGGGACAGAGTACCTCACCAGAAGGGCAGAGGCAAAAGAAGTAAGAAATTGTGACGCTGCTACAGCTGCACAATTCCTTTTTGAGAACATCATCAGTAGATTTCGCCGCCCCATAATTTTGATGAGTGATCAAGGCACACATTTCTTGAACTGCACCATGGAGGCCCTAACAGAAGAATTCTAGATTCAGCACCATAAGAGCACTCCCTACCACCCACAGGCTAATGTTATGGTGGAGGCCTTTAATAAGATTTTAGAAAACACTCTTACTAAGATTTGCAACAGCCAAAGGAATGATTGGGACCTTAGAGTTAAAACTGTATTATGGGCGTATCAGACCACATGCAAGAAACTTACAGGACACACACCTTTCAGCTTGGTGTATGGACAGGAGGCTGTTATTCCTATGGAGTATATTCTTCCCAGTTTAAGAATCGCTCAGATCACCGGGATGACTGATACATACACAGTGGAGGAAAGGCTAGCACAGCTGCTTTCCTTAGAGGAAGATAGATTCATCACCGGATTCCATCAGAAAGTGCAGAAGGCACGAGAAAAAGCTTGGCATGACAGACACATTAAGAGTAAGACTTTCCAGATCGGATACCTAGTACTCCTCTATGACAGTAAATTCATTAAGTTTCCAGGGAAGTTCAAGATGCATTGGCTGGGGCCATATCAGATACAACAAGTTACAGAGGGAGGTGTCGTTCAGCTCAGCCAGCTAAATGGGGAGCTTCTTCCCACATTGATTAATGGCAGTAGGCTTAAGCTCTATAGTGATAGCCACCCCACCACTCAGCCCTAGCTTAGCTAGCTTATGGTCGTCCAGATGTCCAGTGTAGTTGAAAGGAGGCATCGCACTGGGAACTAGTCTACATCGGCAGGTATTATAAGTATGAGGAATTGCATAAGGTCGGTTCATTTTGTGCAAGTCAACAGTGGCTTGCGGGAAAGAAAAAAAAAAAAAACGCTTGTTTGTTTGCGCAGGTGATGCGGCGTTTCAACGCAGCAATGCGATGTTTCCCCATGCCATGTATCCAGTTTTGCAACTGACAGAGGGCCAGTCAAGTCACCTTCTGACAGGTAGTTAATGAGGAAATGACCATTATAACTTACCATAGATTTGGTAGCAGCATAATTATGTTTCCAGATTTGGCAAATCTTCGACGAGACCGGCGCCTATACACATGCTTCGAGGGAAACGTGATCGGATTTTAGCATTTATTGAGGATCGGATGATGGGTGTGGTCTCGTCCATGTAATCATTATGACCGACGGGTTCAGTCTAGATGACCGTTGCATCCGGGATTGTTGCCTTCGGCATAAAAGCAGAAATTGTTCATTCGAGAGGGTTACACTTGCAAAAACCCGAGAGCTATAGAGTAAGCTGTTAAGAGTTTCCTGTGCAGAGTTCACCCCGTTACAGAGTGCTGTGATTCTCAGATTTCGAAGCCATTGCATGCCCAGGATATTCCACCAAGTGGGTTCTGTCCGAGGAGGAAACTTTAGAAGACATTTTGAGAAGGTTCAAGCGTGACGGCCTTAGAGGTATTATGACAACACCGCCTAAGGGTGCCCAGACAAGTTCATCACAGGACAGACAGCCGCCACAGACGAGGAGCCATTCTGAGATAGCAGAAGAATCTAATCCAGAGTTGGAGGAAGAAGTTCATACTACAGAAGACTACATTATGCCACGAGCTGAAGACGCACCAAAAGTAAAAATTCCCAAGAGTGGTAAGTTTCATGTTCCCATACCACAGATTGATTCTTGAGTAAAGGAAGATGGATACCTATTAGGATATGCAGCTGTTGCTAAATTCATAGATTATAACCTGGTCGACGGTAAGACATATCCCCAGTTCCGGCCGGATCAGTACCTTACAATTCAGAAGAACCCAAGGACGGGTGCAGACGAATATATTCCCATGGACCATGTTCAGATCCTTGAGCGCTCAGGCTTGCTCAATCTGTTGAGACTACCACATTTCGGACGCAGCGCAGAGGTTAATGCCATGGTGCGAATCCTAATTTCTTGTCTACATGGAGGTTACCTTTGTCTTGGTAACAAGGTCAACCTAAACATTGACCTCATACATTGCATCACCGAACTGTCCAAGACTGGTCAGCACCCGACGATAGATACAACAGGAAAGACCAAGGAACCCAAGTTATCACCCACCCTAGTTGCCAAGTACCAACTACAGAGAGGAGGGTGGGCTTATGATATTGCAAGCATTTCAGACAAAACACTAAGCTTTACAGCTAGTCTGCTTGCAGGCAGACTGTTAACTAAGGTCCGGCCCAAGGAAGTTACAGGGTCCGTAATTAAACTTGCTATACAGGTTGCAGAGGGGGAACAATTCAATTGGTCTTTATTTTTGTTAAATATGTTTCAGGCAGATTGTTTGGTGGCACAGGATGAGGTTACCGACCATTTTCATTTTTCATGGTTGATTATACTCTGTGCATTTTTGGGGTGGAAGGAGCCGCCCCATACCCAATTTAGGCAGCTAGCAAGTGGTGAGCCCAGAGGGGTGCGCTATACAAACCTGTGGGATACTGCCACCCAGAAAAGAAAAATCTCAATGCAATAGTATTCTGTGAATACTATACGCTGCTGATGAAATTCGTCCTAGAAGTACCACGGATCAGCAAAGAGGTTGTAGACACATATGATGCTCGGCTTAATTTTATGGTGGACCGCCATAGAATCCACCTGAGACCAAAGAGGACTAAGAGGGATGATTGGGCCCTTGGCTGGTTCAGGATGACAGCACAGGATATCAAAGGTATCATCAAAGACTTTAACGCCCAATGGAAGCAAGAGTACGAAGATACCACACCTCTACAATCAGATACTGCACAGACAGACCCACTAGACAAGGGCAAAGACAAAGTAGAAACCCAGACATAGGATGCAGAGGATACATCAGAGGAGGAGCCCATGAAGAAAAAACAAAAGGTTACAAAGCCAAGTGGGGAGATTAAATTGATAGCTGATGACTATGAGCAAATTGCAGTAAGAATAAGGTACAGAATGAGTGACACATTTCAGGCGATGCAAGCATTGCAGGGCAAGCTGTAGGGGGCCATAGACCAGCAGCTAGGCGAGTTGAAAACATTGACTGAGAAAACTGCCATAATCCACACTCAGTTGAGCAAGGTTCCAGTAGGAGAAAGTTTGAAACAGTCAATTTCCCATGAGGAGATCCTAGTGAAGGGTCATCTCAACACAGTTTTGATTCCACCAGGGAGCATCATATTCTCTGCATCGATGACGGATCCACCAGTATAGTTTAGGAAACCTGTTGAGGTTAACCTCGCAGATTTTCACATTGATCGGTTGCAGATGATCCAGCAGCAGCTGAGCGCAGAGCTAAGAGGTAGAGAGCTTGCGACTTATGAAGAAAATACGCAGCTGATACAAAAGAATGCAGCACTCGCCACCAGCTTTCAGAAAAAGGCAGATGAAGTACGAACATATGAAGAACGAGAACAGAACCTGTCTCAAGTTCTACAAAGCATCGCATTGGAGTTACCCCAATGCCACATTGAGTTTGCCTTACCTCTTCCGCAAAAGGTAAGAAGATTTGCAGACAGAGCAAAGGCTCTAGAGGAAACAGTATCCAGGATGGCAGAAGAAGCGGCCAAGATGGAGGAATACCACAAAACGCAGATCGATGAGCTTAAGGCTCGTGCACGAGACACTTCCCAGGTAGACAAGCAAGCGAGAGTAGAGGCCTTTTGACTTGCTTCTGCACAGATGCAGTCTCGCATCGACGATGCACTGTCAATACTAAATGATGCGACGGACACATGGTCAAACTTGGATCAGCCGCCTGAGAAAGTAGAAATCCAGCAAAATATTCAGCAGATAGAAAATACCACGACGACAATGAAAGAAGAAATTAAGAACTTAGCAGCTCTTCAGAAGATGAGGAAGACAAAGGAGATGAACCTCTTGCAGCAGGAAGTGTAGTGATTAAGAATAAAGGAGATACACATCAATGACCTACTTCAACTCTACGAGGAGCTAATCACTGAGTTAGTCGATACGGTTGAGTAGAAAGTGAGGGAGTTCACTACCACCAGAGAGGAAACTGACGCAATAGAAGACACCAGTATTAGTCAATCCTTACTTGACTCGGCATGAGAGCATGTCGAAGTGATGAAGAAGGAAGTCACAGGACTTCGAGAAAAATTGCAACGGACTTCGCGGGAAGCCAAGGAGAAGCTACAGTAGGAGAAGCCTGCTGGTAGTGGCTTGGGGGCGAGCCACAAGTAAGTGTTAGGGGACTATTGGAGTAGAGTCCCGCGGCTACAGAAAAAGCTACTATTTTGATGGATAGACAGTTTTGGTGGAGATACAAGAGGCAGAGCTACGACACTATAGCAGGTTTCTAGCTACATATTAGAGCCAAAAACCATGACGTAGAAGACAGAGAAGTCAAGGAAGACGACGGTACCTGAGTGGCCGAGAAGAGAGAGCTCACCCACTGCATTGAAGGCAGCGGTGGAAGACAGAAGGGTTCAGCTACCCTCATAAAGGAGAAGGAGCAACAAGGCTGAGGTATTGAAGACAAAGGATAGCAAGGGAAGTAGCGCCAGTACCCATGGTCAGTGCTGGGAAGCATGGAAGACTGCAGGAAGCTGTGGTGAAGGGAAGCAGTGCATAGTACCCATGGTCAGCGCTGAGAAGCATGGAAGACTGCAGAGAGCTGTGGTGTGACAGATAGAGGCTACCTCAAAGTACAGATACGTCGACTGTCACTAGTCAGGGTTTGGGTTACTGTTGGGACAGGCCCACAGTGTTGTAATGGAGAGACCTTTGGGCCGCCTATAAAGGGATGTATTTTGTATTGTAAAAGGTTGGCATTTTGGAAATTTTAAGCCATCCAGCTAGTCAGATAATCAGTAGTCTGTTAGCTCACTATTATTTTGTATTGTAACAATCCGCAGGGATTGACAGAGAGGGAAGAGTATATTGTAAGAGAGACAATATAGAGATAGAAAAGAGATATAAGAGAGAAGATCTCAAGCTGCATATGTGGTGCAACAGAACTGTGTTTACCTTCCCCTAAGCTATAATAGAAACACAGTTCTATGGACGTAACTTCCATCCTGGAGGTGAACCACGTTAAAATCGGGTGTTATGCGATTGATTCATGTGTTGTGTTTAATTGTTGCAGCTGTTAGTTATTATATAAGCCTTGTTTACAGTTGAATATATGTATGCATTGTCCAGTTCGCAGTAATATAGACAGATAAACATAAGTTGAAGTCTTGGACATGCTGTATGTGGGTTCATTTATGCTTTGCTTGAACAGTCACTAGTCGCAGTGTTAAATAGTCTGGTCTGTTGAGTCCTGCAAGTCGACACGAACAACGCTAAGTGCGCTGAGCTTCGGGAGTAGGATATCACAGAGCGGCGATACCGCATTGGCAGAGGAGCTGCGGTGCGCGATACTGTAGGTTAAGGACTTACCGTTGGAGAGGATGTTACGTGTCACCTGGTGCATGGCAAGGAGATAAGGCTGGGGTCATCATTAGTTAGTGGAAGTTGCGCGACGCAGAAAGGGACCGCGCAACAAGAAGAGAGAGATATCGCGGTCAGAAGAGCTACGAGACGAGGAGATCACATGACGTGAGCAGAAGGGTCATGCGACATGCAGAGAAAGAGGCCTTGCGGCTAGTAGAGCTGCGAATCACAAGTAAGCTACCACAGAACCTGGTCCAAGACGCTTGAGTCCTTGGCCAACCCATTAGAATCACTTCGGGTGAGACTTCAGGCCACTTCATGGTCTGTCACCGAAAGGGCCAGTGATCTAGGGGTGTTGTTGGTTAAACATAGTAAACCTGGGTCTTCCCATGATAGCCAACAGTTCCACAACTGGAAATAGATTGATGATAGAGAATTAATCCTGCAAGATTCAACGGTGCGGAAAACGTGAATCTACGGAATTGGGGAATTATGAAAATTGCAGTCCCTCATCCCACATTCTACATTCCGCATCCTGCATCCTGCATGCGGAATAGACTATTGCGGAAATAATCAATTGCAAAATTAGAGATCGTGACGCTGCATCCCGCATGCAGAAGGGAGAATTGTGAAAGGAAAAACTATGGGGAACAGAGTTTACAGAAGGTTGTTTCTGCATCCAGCATCTCGCATCCCACATGTTGTGGAAAGGAAGGGTTGAGGAAGGAAATTTATGCGGAAATTTAACCTGCTAACAGAAGTATTGGGAAAATTTGAATCATTCAGGCCATCACCAATCCGTCCATCTAAGTCCCATAACTTAATTTGAAAATGTATTGAAAGAGACATACACAGATGCATACAATTGCAATTATACAACGGAAGCAGTTCGTCAATTCAATGCATTAAACATATTCATCATATTTCATGAAGCAAATACCATTTGCAGAGATTATCACACATATACTTATCTTCGAAAGAAGTTGTTCCGCAACTAGCTATGTTGTTGCAACGTTCCGCCCAACCATAGGCCAATGCGCTCATCAATCTCCCAGCAGCACTGTTACCCCTGAGCTGGGCATGATTCCCACAAGGAATAAGGAATACGAACATGCTCACACATATCCAAGAATACAACCAAACTCAGCCAAGCCAACACAGTTGAGTTTATCAGGATACAGACAAACAATCCAATATACTACTGGATTTATCAGACTGTAGTCATTTAAGCTGGCATTCTCATTAAAGACCAGCCAATCCAACTAAGAGATGGGTTTATCGGGTTGCAAAGGAACTGGAAAACTTGAACTAGTAAGCTAGTGAAATCAACCACCAAGTTGTGGACACCTGCACTAGATTGGGCTTGACTCCTTAAACATCTACACACCCAACACAAGGAAACATCCCCTTCTCTGATACATAGTCCCTTAGGATATTCCTTCTATTCCATTGTTGTTCAGGGTGTGCAAACAAGAAAACCAGGCCCTCTAGATCTATTTGTGAGGTTCCTTCCTACACTAGGTTTATAAAGCTAGTTCAGATCCAATTCCACTCTAGACCATTTTAGACCAAGAAAAAATATTCACACACAACATACCACAAGGTTAACACAACAAAACATACTTCCACTCGTTCTCTGACGGAGGAGACCATTGCACAACAACAATCAGGATGGTAACACCAAATGAACAACCTAGAACAAAACACAGTTCTGCAAAACCGACAAATGCATAATGCACATGCACATAATGGAATATGGAATGATCACAATGAACCACCATGTTTCGGTGAGAGCCATATCATGGAATGGGCATGCAAAACAAGGAAAAAGAAACTGAAAACGTGAAGGATGGATGATTAAAAACATCCCACCGCTCCCCAAAACGTCAAGGAAGATGAAAATGTGAATGCATGAGGGAATGGGGATCCGTTTTTAGGTTTTTTCTTTTGACACATGGAGTTTCCCCATGTCTTAAGGTTAAACATTCCCCTCCATGTTCCTTAAGAAATTATGCCCCCATCTCATTATTTGTTGCATTAACATAGCTGGTTGTGGGTTTTTAATTAAATTGCATATTTATATGATGTCCAAAATTATATACTGTTCTTGACTTAGCACCATAAACCGTAGGAATCAACCTTGATCATCTATACACAAAACATCAATCAATGGCAGGGCCTTGGCCTTCAGCTCCTTGCCATGATTCCATACAATATTTTTATCATATATATCTCATGTAAACATGGTAAAAACCGGGGTGTTACACTAGTCCTTACACTTTAACCATTATAAAGAAATAGTGATTTGTTTTTCTCACGAAATGAAAACGAAATCAAAATGGTACATCATAGGTAAAACCCTTTTAACACCTTTTTAATATGGGATATCCATGGTTTATAAGTACTTCAAGCATTCCAAAAATGATTCTAGTATTTATATTATTTGCATAACATCTACTTATAATATCACTATTTATACATGTGTGCCTCTTAATAATTACTAGCTACAATTTATATATTCAAACAAAACATGCATCTTACATCGTCATCACGGTGTTATACTTTTTAGCATATTGTAAAATACTTGTAAATAATTCAACAATGTTTGTTTTTTCCAAATTATTTTCATACACACTTCATTTTTTCTAGTTTAGTCGCTTTAACATAGACATACTATCTATTTATACTTAAATATTATCACACATGTCATGTTCACTTCCTTCAAGTGTTTCAATAGGAATTCATATTCACAATTTTTGTTTTCCCTTTGTGTTTTATGTGAAGAATATACCCAACATAAATCTTCCGAGCAATCACTCGTCATAGTATCACCCTTTAATCACATTATGTTATCATTTCCTATTTATTCATTAAAATATAGGAACACTATTGGAGAACTCATGTCACTTAGGTTGCCTCTACTAGACATCGATTTTTCTTTCAAGAAAGAGAAAAAAGGAAATCCAATCAAAACATCACAACTATTCAATTTTCATAGTTCAATAATTTAGAGACATCTAATACATATATCCAAGATACATTTATTATATTAGTGTTCCTAACCATATGCGTAATGGTACTATACAGAGCATCCTAACCCAATCTTTATAATCTTCTTGAGAATTAGAATGTGGTTAGAATATATGTATTCATAATTTCCATGTATTTAAAACTTCAAACCCTTAATTTTGATTCCTTATCATATCATTCTCAATGTAGTTAAACCTTAAGGAACAAATAGAACTTTGTTGTTGCTACCCTTATTTCAAAATGTTTCACAATAATGTGATCCACCAACACATATATCTTTCATTATCAATCACATAGGAAAATCTTCCAAAATATTCCATTGACTATCTACACCATTCATCATAAATTTCCACATCCACAAGGAAAATCCATTTAACAGCTCTATAATTTTAACTCTACATAATGGACACATTTACATTGTCATTGGTCTATATAAGTCACAAGTTTTTTTTTTTCATCAATTAAAGTACTTTGGAAAACATTCTAGCTCACATTAAGAACTGTTTATATTTCTCCCTTTTATATTCTAGAAAAATATATTAAAGATACTTTTATATAGAGCTAAAACTTTCATCATACAACCCAATATCACAATTTATAAGGCATAATAACGGGACTAGCATGGTACTTATCTTGTTTAATTTTGACAATTGATATGGATAAAACATGAACCACCTCGTTGTAATTTTCCAAATGTACTTCAACTTTCCTTGTTTTAAATGACCAACTAGTCACTCTAGTTTGAGCATAATCCTTTTCCATCCATTAGTTTATCAAAGGAACTTTGCACCCCTCATTTACTTCCTATCACGCAAAAGCTAGAAGGTTAGTTCACCTTCGTCATTGCATCTCCTACTAAATGAATTTCAAAATTTATCATGCATTCATCATGATAAGGAGAAAGACATATATAAAATAAATAATTATTTATTTTCTATTTGCTTTAATATGCATTCTAATGATCACATTAGTGAGCTCAACATGGATTAGTTATATACTTACAGTTCATCCCTTAGAATACGAATGACTCGTAGGGAAAGTCTTCCCTGATATTTACCTTTTTTCTTTCTATTATCTATAACCAGCCAATCGTTATTTTACCCAACTTGTACCTTCTAATTTGAGTTATGTCCATAAAAGATTAAGAGTTGCAACTTGAGATCTAATACAACTTGTAACATACCTGAGATTCCTCAAATGTAAATTCTGAGAAAATGGGGGTAAATGTTTCGCTTTTACTATAACCAACAAGTCAACCATATTAATCTCTTGAGAGTGTGAAATAACATAATTGTAAAAACTAATAACTACCTTAAAAGACTAACATCACAAGTTCATTATTTTATCTTAACTCTTTGGTTGTTCTTCATCTTTCTCACATTGCAAATATTACTAACCCTAATCTAATGCCATGGTAGTAAGATCTTACAAATTGTTAATTACTTACCTATGAATCAAGATATTGAATCAGCATGTAAAACAAATGTGTTGAATCATTTAACTATCTAAATAGCTTTCCTCCATGAAATATATACCTTTAACTGTATGCTTCACAGTGTCTTTCATAGACTATTGTATCAATAAAGATATTTTTTCATAAGAATTTATTGTACATCATCCATACATCAAATACCATCATGAAAATGAGTATATACAAGCATAAAGACATAGAACAAAAGGAGAGACATCATATACGTGGTTCACCCCATCCATGAGGCTACGTCCACCAAATATTGTTAGTCTTTATATTATTTTATCAAAAGAATATTTACAATTTTGTGGCACATCCACTATCAATCTATTCAACCGAGAATACTCGCCAATTACTATTTTACCTATTTGTAAGGTTTCCCATTTAAATGGAAAACCCTTTCACGTAAACATATTCCAAAATTATAAGAGGTCACTCTTGGTCTATACTCTTTAACAACTATAGAACCATAACTAATGCTAATTCAAATGCATGATAGGTCCAACCAACATTATTGGAATGTACTAAAATACACGGTCTAGATGCAAGCATATATGATCAAAGTCTTTATAAAAAAAAACACAGGCATAAACATGTTCATAATACAAAAAGCCAATATGAGCTATTCATTTACACACTTACTCTTTAGTGACCTAAGCAACCCTATTTCTCTAGGGTTCTGATATTACTTAAAATACATGGTTATTATTAACCATCCATAATCCAGAGTACAATCTAATGCAACATTAATATATATCAAGTTTTCTCCTACCCTAGCCATCTTATGTATAAGGTACCTATCAAAATTTAAGAGAATAAACTCATACTTATCGAATATGATATTCATATGCCACTTGAAGAACGTTCTATTATTCGGTATACACAAATGATTGAGATGATGATATACATATAGATATGATTATATATTCATTTCACATATATGTATTTCATAGTTAGGTTCAATTTATGAATCTATCAAAATGAATACATCTACATTTATACAACCAAGAGTATATGTAAGTATAACTAAACAATATATGAATATATATATATATATATAAAATACCATTTCTTATAAGACAACTCATTGTGTGTTCCAAGTTGTTGACATCGGGGACCACTAGATATGATCGTAATAATTTATGTTAAATTTTACCCCAACCATTTGATAAGCGATGTTAACCAATAGCTCAACGCGCCAACAGTAAACATTATATATATATACATATCTCCTAAAATAATGCTTGCGGCGGGGTTGGATCCGGCGACCAACGTTCAACTAAAAACATACTCAATGAAAATTATGGTTTTAACTATACATGTAGATGGAATCGGTCTACAGGGAATCATTAGTTTAAAAATTTGTAATCAAATTACCATGAAATAGCAAATCGTTGACAGTGAAAAGTAAAAATCAATTTTCCAGATCTTAATGGAAAAGTAAATCATTGGCAAAGTAAAGATCAATTTTCCAGATCTTAATGAATTAGTAAATCGCTGGCAAAGTAAAGATCAATTTTTTAGATATTAAATAAAAACATAGACATAGAATGTTTCTTCCAAATCTTAAATAAATCGCCAGCATACACAATAATCTATATTTTTAATAGAACGTTTTAATGGAAATTCTTCCTCCAAATTTCTAAAGAAACTCAAGCATAAATTTCATACTATCTTCTATTAAAAGCTAATGTTGTGCAAGCTAGTCATCGCAGGAGTGAGTCAATTTCATCTTCAGCTATATTTCAATCACATAACTTGCATATTCTTATATCCTCTTTGTTACCACAGATCCTACAAGCCACCTTTTTAGCGAAGGTTTAGTGAGCTAGATCTTACTCGGTCTAGCAATTTTTAAACGATTTATTATTTAGTACTTCCTAATTGTGTTCATTTAACTAAATCAAAACAAATGTCCGCACTCATATTCACAAAAAAATTATATCCATCATCTTTACCATCGCACAACCATAAATTCACTTTCTCAAGCCAACATTTAGCAAAACTAGTTGATTCGATCTAGGTCATGGGCAAGATAAATTCATATTGACAATTTTAATTCTCTTTTTGTTCTCTAAAGCTATCATGCCCCTATTGACAGATTGGATCTATTATTGTAAAGGAACTCATATTAAACAAAGGAACTCTAATAACAGAGATCTGCATCATAGCCTAAGGCTTTCAAAACATTCGAGATTCATAAGACATCGAGGAAGGATGCAGTGGAAAACTTACAGATTTCACTCCTTGATATCGTCATTATTGTGCTTGAAGACACAGTCGGCTCACGACACTTTGCAAACGTAGAAAACAAAACCTACACATGGGCATCCTAGCTTCGTCATGCTAATGAATATACCCGCAATCATCCTCCTTGACACACAAACCCTTCAGCCAGTTCATGTACACCGTATGCCTGAAATTCATCTTAGAAACCTCTTGCTCTACATTTGAGTTTGGAATCGCGGAAGAGGTCCTGTGGACGTTTGATCACTCAACATGCCATCGGGACCTAGAGCTGAAGGACCTCCTGCAGTGGCTTCCGTTTCCAGCCCGCCCTCGAAATCAGAGCTAAGGGCGCTCTCTACATCCTCTATTGCTACACTCCAAGAAGAGTGGAGATCACATATAGCAAGATCCATTGGGAATTGAAGTGTCGAATTGACATCCACCAGCAGCATCACGAAATCCATCCTCCCTTACTCCATTCCCCACTCTCCAATAAATAAGTTCAAAAGCAAACCAAAATATTTACCATTTGGCTGCGGTCACTGACAGTTTCTCAAACAAAATGACAAGTGGCTAAATGGTTACACCCTTCTCCTCTTAAGGGAACGATTCCCATGATTTTCTCTAGGAAGAATCGCGCCATCACTCAATCATGTGTAGGTTTAAAAGTTATCCATGCTAGTTATGCTATAAGATATATATAAATATATATCAAGATTCTTTTATTTGATATAACCAAATATATATATATATATATAACCTTTATACTAGTTTCAATGTCCTTTTACTTCATTTCACTTTTTTGGTCATGCTTGGAGGGGATGTTACATGCTAGACTCTCACTCCCACTCCATAGCCTCATATGCTGAAAAAAT
This sequence comes from Pseudotsuga menziesii, assembly GCA_001517045.1. NCBI lineage: Eukaryota > Viridiplantae > Streptophyta > Pinopsida > Pinales > Pinaceae > Pseudotsuga > Pseudotsuga menziesii. The sequence goes on along the minus strand of LPNX011037204.1, from coordinate 181,401 downwards.
CATGTCAAGGATAAAATTTTAAGCCCCGACACACTACCAAAAAACCGTCCTGGGCAGGAGGAACCCAAAAGTGCACTTTCAAAATCACTTAAGGGTGCCACCTACACAAAACATGTCTTGGGAACAAAGCAAGGAGGAAGTCCTACACAATGTAGGTGCAAACAACAAGTTTTAGTGCATCCCAACAAATTTTGGTGTGTAGTAGCAACTAGCAATGTTTGTGACATAGATTTAGAGTATTCTAAGTAGGGGCACCCTCAACTTGACCTCTAACTCACCACATGATCATCTCAACCATCCATGTGGTAGAAGTAGACCCTCAAAACAGTTTTTGAATGGTGAATGGTGACCCTCAAACAAGTTTTGAAGGGAAATGTAGCAGTTTTCTTTTTTGTCACTTAAAAAAAAACCAAATTCGACCTCATGCCACTTCTCTTTAGGAATAAGCATCAGTGAATAAATGGAAGGAACAAAAGCTACAAGAAATATTGTAGCGAATTATTGATGAAGAAAATCCTATGTGGATCTTTTTCAGTGAATTTTCTACAATAAAATTGAAGGTAACCTCCACAAAATTCAATGGATTATCATAGAAGATCAGCTGCAAATCATTTCTTTGACATAGTTTTATTTCTGGTAGTCAATTATGAAAAGAATATAATAACTCAAAAGAGATTCCACAGGTATCGATTTGAGGTTGCTGATTTGGAGGGGAGAGTTTCCAGTGTGTCTTCCAGCTGGTTTGACCAAACATTTACCGGTTTTCTACAGTACGATGAATTCTAAAGTAAATTTTGGATTTCATGTTATGTTTTGAGTCCGCACGTAAAATCAGCAGCCCATGCATACGATCTACACGGGAATACTCGCTTGGAGGTTGTATGTAATTAAATGGCCAGTAAGTGTAAATGTGGTGTACATACAACAAAAGAAAAAAGGTTGGGTCAACTTGGAGAGATGACTTGAGCTGGTTTCCTAAATTGAATGCAAACAATATAAAGCCTTCAAAACATAAATAAAGTTACAAAGGCAACCTGCATCTAAGGTTTTGGGCATTGAATCTTTAATACCCTTGTTCAAAGAGAAGGGTCAGTTTCATTGGAGAGATTGCATTTTCTATATATTCAAGCTTGGAAGGAAGAGTATGGGCTAGACAGTTCAATTTGGAGCACTTATTATAGTAGAAAAACAACTCTTTACTCTCATCCCCCACACCTAGACCATTATCACCATTGCTGTCGATGAGACATTTGGGAGCCTATCACCTATCATTCATTATGATACAAACGATCTCTTGGGTAATAATTGATTCAGTCAGTTATGTTTATTGGTTGTTAATGATTAAATTGTCGATAATGATTGGGAGTTATTTATTCTTGCTTTGGTTCTCCTTTCAATCAGGACGCATTTCTTTTCATTTCATTTCCATTTGATTATGTGTTATGGTCACTTCTAAAACCTGATCTCAACCATTTAAATTCAGAGCTTGAAATAACCCTCACTCTTGGTTGTTCTAGGATATTAAAGGAGGGAGTTATGTATGTTGTTTTTGTTCTTAAAATATGCATATTTTTAGATCAGATTACAGTATACAATTTCTAGGGACACCTCATGTGACTGAAAAAGTACTAGTCCAAACAAAGAGTATTAGCAACCATAACAAGGGTTGGTTTGCCTATAAATATTGTGTAAATTTTCCCGCGCAAAATTGTGTCATAATAGGTCCTTATCATAGTGGAGCTCATCTGAAATACTCAAAAAATGAGTATTAAAATGCATGAGAAACAATGGCAAGTTAAATATATAAACACTGGAAGCATGAAATAAATATTTGCATTTTATCTTAGGTTTTATTTTTTCCAAATGGAATTTTGAAGGCCATTAGACAAAAGTTGTGGGAGGACACCCAGGAATCCCTCACAAAAGGGAAAGGTCACCCCTGAATCTCCCCAAGTTCCCTGGTTTTCTTGTCCCCAAAATATGGGAGGTGTGATTGTTGCGCTTCCCACCCAAGGGAGTGTGTCCTCTTGTAACACTACTTATTTCTAAAATAGACATTCGTCTCTCCAATTTAGAACCATCATGGTTGTTTAGCCTGGTTTCCTAGCCTCACAATGGTGTCCAACCTTCAGGTGATGGTAGTAGGTTTCCAATATTATGGGTCTAAGATGATTCTAGAAGCATTCTCAACTCCAATTATATCTCCTTTTAACATCTCACCAATCTTTTTGAAACCAATTTTTCTTAAACTAATCAATGCAATACCCCCAAAACTCTTAAAAAAATAATCAAAGCTCTATGTTCATAATTTTACATTTTCATTTTACTGTCAAAGTATGGCTTAATAGAAACAACTTAATCTTTGATGACTAAGGGAGGAAGGTCAAACATGTAAAAAAAGATTGCATCACAATGATCAAGAAGACTAGCATATCAAATTATCAAGGATAAAAAATTATGGAACTTTGGATGGTAGAAAAACATCGAATAATCCCCAGCATCTCAAAAATTGGGCTGTCAAGTAACAAGAGTAGGAATCCATCAGCAAAAGTTTGATGCGCACTCTCAACCTCGTGAACATTGCTTTCAAGAATTGGATTAAAACCCAAAATATCCATGTTCTCCTTTTTGACAAGTTAGAAAAGATAAGTATTAAACCAACAGGCTGGTGACAAATCATTTATGACCGTAATGGAAATATTTCTTGAAAAATTTATAGGAATATAGGAATTAAGCATATTCAATAAATAAGACAGTAACAAATTCTAATTATAGATATGCTCCAAAAGAATTCTTCAAATATCCCGAAGATGGTAAAACTAATACAGATTAAACAAAGTTGGTTTTTGGAGAAATAATTTCGGCATGTCTATAGAGAGTATAACAAAGAAGCAAACATAATGACAACTTTAATCACACTTGTTTCTCAAAGAACCATCTTTGTTATAATGTTGGGTTCCTACGAACTTCTTTCCAGGATCTTGCAACTGTTTCTGTAATGAGACTGAGTACACTGCAGCTACAAAATCATGTTGAAGAAGAAAACATAGATTTATACATATATAAGAATATCACCAAGAACAAAAAAACAGTTGGAATTGTAGAATAAGTCTCATACATATTAATTTGCAAAAGTCGAATTCCTACTGTCTCCATAGTTCAAACAAATTATAATGTCTTCGCCATATTTTGCATCAAGATCAAAGGCATGGTAGATTGGATTGGAGCTACTAAAATGAATTGCTTTGATAGGATCCTATGAAAATGATAACCAACACATGAATTTAGATAGACTACTCCATTGACACTATTACAAAAAGGAGGAAAAAGTTCATATACAATGATTATTCTCTTTTCTATAGGTGAAGTGCAAAGAAATGTATTGAAGATGGAACATCTTGTCCTGGGAATTGAAATCATTGATAAAAAGAGTGTCTTTAACATTAAAAATTGGATATGTGCCTTCTCCATCATAATTTGAAGTGGTAGGCCCATTAGTTGTAGACAAGGGACCATGTACAGATGGACCAATCTTATTTCGTGCAATAGTTTTACTAGTACCATTTCCATCACCAAAGATGAATTCCCGGCTTCCATTAGCCCACCCTAAGAATCAAGATCTAAAAATACCATTCATAATGCAACCAGAAGTGTGAAGGCAATATAAGAAAGGATTTTTTCCAAGGATTTCCTTAGAAGCAAAGAAAATTTAAGGCCCTCTGTCATCCTATATTATACAGTATATCAACACAACTTTCCATGAAAATCAGGTTGCTCAAAGATTAAAATCTTACAATTCTTTTGTACAGGTGGATTCTTCACAGCTGATAGCAAACCAAAAAGCGTTTTCAACATTCTAGGAGGCTTTACTCCTATTGGAATCCCTTTATGTGCATATTTGAGAAGAACTCATAAATGAAATTGATATAAAGAATCTAATGAACCTACACCATGTTGGGCCCAGAAATGGCCTTATTCACCTCTTTTTGCCCTATCCCACCCCATTAAGTATGCCAAATAGATGTTTTTCCCTCACTCTGCTCTTCAAGCCACCAAGGTATGATGGGTTATTGTCTTATTTTATTAATAATTATGATTGTGGTAATTAAGGCTTTATATCTCTCAATATGCTAACATATGATGGTTTATAAAGGTATTTTGAGATATAGAGACTGCAAGTATAGTGGGTTGAACATGCTACGAAAAGGATGGGCATTCATTGCTCAAGCTGATCGTCATCCATCCTACCATTGCCTAAGAAATGCGTTCCTAGTATATTATTCAAGGAAAAGCTGTACAAAGATAGCTGCAACAGAATGCGACAGATTTGGAGGTCAATAGTGCGTTGCTGCTTGTGTATAGTTGTGATCTGAGGATATCATTATTTCTAGGTCAATTAACAGTTTCCCTATATTTCCTATCTTTTCATCCTATGACGGTTGTAATGGCTGTTGTAATTTAGGGTGCCTGAAGATCAGAGATCTTCATGGCTGCCCAATAATAGGGATAGGATGTTATGATTTACATTGTATAAATACGGAGAACCGTTCTAAGCCAGGGGTTGAACCCGTAACCAGTTCATTGTATTAGCTATGACTGAGAGTTGTGTAATCGATCTATCTTTTTAATACAAGGAGTTACTTCAGATCTAAGGGTTTTAACGTGCGTTGTATCCAGCATCTCTGTGTGAAGGCTGGGCCTTCCTTCCCATAGGGATTGCTGATTTAATTTAGGCATTTTAATTATTCTGTCATGTGATGTTATGTCAATTTTATTTCTTGATAGGAAGATGTAACAGTTGTGGATTTACAGTGCGTTATTAATTGCATCTTTTGGAAATCTATAGTGGCATGGTGTGACAGTCGACTGGGTAGGTAATTATTCCTTATGCAAATTTCATGGTAGCTGTAACAACTCTGTTCATCCTTAGATCTTTTAGTTGTTGTTTCCATGAATCCTTGCAGTTTGTTCTTTGCCTTTATGGTTGCAGAATTTCATTCGTGTACTTTGAATTCATAGGATAGTTGAACTCAATTTCTGTACTTTGAATTCCTAGACTAATACTCAATTCATGTCTTTTTGGATTTCTAGAACAATCAGATTAAGATAGTTGGGTTAATCATTAGATGATTTGGTAAACAATATCTCATTTTCTGCAAGAGTAATCTAGATGTGATTTCATGAGTCTTTCAATGTCTAGATCAAGAACATCAAAAGGTAATTGTGACTGTATTCTTTAGAAGGTAAACTAGATTAAGTGAATTCTTAGGATGAGCATAGCTGAACAGAGAATAGGATTGTTCATTTACAACAATTTAGTGTTTAAGCATATATTGTGCATGTTATCCTTGAAATACAAGATGTCCCTGGGTTGACAATAAATATTGCACACTCTATATCTGAGTTGTAATTAACTTGCATATTGGGTGCCCAACATTTTGGCGCCGTTGCCAGGGAGGATAAATATTAAACACTATCATAGTTGCATCATGTAATTGTTTCTATTCAGTCTCTTTTAGTTTTTCTTTGGAATGATTTGTGTTGTATGAATACAAGAAGGGTAAAATGTGATCACCTTACAATTCCCAAAACCCCACAAAATACTAACAGTGCAGGTGGTCGAGGTCGTGGTCTAGGTCCACAATTGGGTAGAAGAACATTCATTGACGATCTGGTTGACAGAACTGATTCTTCTACCAGGGCTCACTATCAGGAAATACCTATCAGAAGAAGTCCTGCCAATCCTAGGGTGCCAGTGTCAGGATCCATAGTGGAGAACACATGAGTAGCTACAACATCCTCAAATACCCCTGCAGAGGAGGACAAAGTTAGTACAGCAGGATCTGCTGATCGAGGCCCAATCTATCACATTAACGAAAAGGTTGTAATTGAATAGGTGTGGACGCAGTTCCATCAGAAATTTCTTGATCAGTGGAAGGAAGAAGAGAAGAACAAAGAGGAGAAAACAAAAGAAGGAATGAGGAACATACACGAATTTGACAAGAAAGAGGCAATGGGAGAAAACCATCATCATGAAGATCATTCCCTGCCTGAAGGGACAATGGCTACACTTTAGTTACCAATTCAATAGCTGGAAGGGACATCCCCTATGAAAAATATATCGCCATCGGTGTTGCCTCGCTTTCATGGAAAAGCGGCAGAGGATCCAGATGAATTTCTTTTCGAGTTTGATATCCTCTATCGCAGCTATGACTACATCACCAATGCACAAAAGCTGAAGCTCTTCCCTGCCACTCTGAAGGACAATGCATTACGCTGGTTCATGAGCCTAGGACTAGAACTGTTACTAATTGGGATAGGATGAAATAGGTTTTCCTAGAGAAATATCAGGAATATTGCAACACCAAGGACAAGAGAGAAGAATTGTTTAAAATGGTGCAAAAGGAGGACAAAAGTTTGGAAGATTTTGTAGAGGGGATTTTATACAATGTACAAAGAGCTAAACAAATGAACATGGGGTTAGATGTGCTCAAGATAATCCTGCTTCATGGGATTAGGGATTATTTCCTAGATATGTTAAACCTGTTACGAAAGGGGGATATCTCCAAGGAGTCTTTCTAGAAAATTATGGAGTTATGTAAAAGGTAGTCCAGGGGATCTTCCAGGAATAACAGGTGGGACAAACGAGATAAGCTAGAACATGATGTCTTCGACAGGAGCCACCCATGCAGAGATAAGAAACCTCCTTGAAATTTTCAAAATAGAAATGATGAGTTCTATCTCCTTGAAAATCGATGTCCTAAGGGCAAAGAAAAAACAGGCAGTAGAGGATCTCACACTAGGTTTGTTCTATCCTCGATGTAGAAAGAACCACCCTCTGAAGGAGTGCCCACTCGAAAAAGTAGAAGTGTGTGAGCTGTGTGAGCTGAACCATGACACAAAAGAATGCTCGTCACTTCCCAAAGTGAAGGCTATTCTACAGGCGTCAACTCCATAGGTGGAACCGACCTAATTCATTGCACAAAAGAAGCCTTGGCAGCCTCGAAACTAAGGTATGACTCCAGACTCATTTCCATTTTTGAATAACTTGAATAATTGGAATAATATCCAGAATGTGAATACACAATTCCCTTCATCTTATTCTCAATGGAACCCCTCTCAACCTTTAATGCAAAATTATAACTCCTGGAATCCCTGGGTTCAGCCACCACACCAACCAACTTCTTGGTCCTCTGGATGGAGGAATTTCAATCCAAGAAACTAGTTTCCTCAACAACATCCACATCAACAACAACCATACCCTCCTTAATATCCTCAATATCCTCATCAGTAGTTGCAACTGCAGTTGCAGAACAATGATGCCCCTAATATGTCGATACAACCTCAGCTGCCTGCTCAACCTAATCCTAACCTAAGTAATAAAATAGTACATCAATTTGAGACTATCAACATGCCTTCCTACTCCCTTTCTGACGTGCCTTGTAACGATATTTGCTTACGATCAGGAAAGGTAGTAGAGCTTGTAATCATTGAAGATGTTCCATCCCATGTACATGATGAAGGGGTGAATCCACAACATCTATCTAATACGACCCCCATCATTGAATATGCTAAACATCCCACTAATGGGTCGACTGAAACACATAATGATATATCTAGCGACACACAGCCTACCTAGCTGATTAGGCAACCACCGTACCCCAAGAGATTAATGCTACCAAAGGTAGTGGGACAACCTCCGTTTAACCTCTTAGAAGAGTTAAAGAATATTTATGTTAAAATTCCCCTCCTTCAAGCTCTTCAAGATGTACCTATATATGCTAGAACTTTTCGGGGTCTGTGCATAAGGAAACCAGGAAGGAATCCCAGAGATCCTCCCACTGTTTATGTCATAGGGAAATTATTTGCATTAATAATGGGAAAAACCCTTCTAGCCAAATATGACGATCCTGGGAATCCCACTGTCACTGTACAGATTGGGCATACACAAATACCCAATGTACTGGTAGATTTAGGAGCAGCAATTAATGTCATGACAATTGAAACTGTAAGAAAACTTGGGCTTACTAATCTTAGACCAACCCCCACCATTTTAGAACTAGCAGATAGATCGACCATTAAACCTGAAGGAATTTTGGATGATCTCATCATCTCAGTTGATTCTTGGGAGTACCCTGGTGGCTTCTTGGTTTTACAACTAAGTTGCAACTAGGAGGAAACCCACTGATCCTGGGAATGCCTTGGTTAGCCACAGGTGATGCTTGAATCAGCTGTCGATCGGGGTCTATGACCATATCAGATGACATCGAGACAAAGAACCTCACTCTCTATCTTCCAGCTTGGTCGATCCTACAAGCTAGAACTTCTTTATGGATGGAGCCAAGGGAAGAAGAGGGCGTTTATCCATTATTAACTATAGGGAGGGCCTTAACCTTTAAGGATGAAATTGAAGACGATGCCATTAATAATTTCATCAGTGAACCCACTTCGGTCAATAAATAATTTTATCAAATCCTAAACATTACTCTAGGTGAGGAAGAACAAGAAAATCTCACAGAAGAAGCGCTAGTCAGTGACACACATATAATCCAAGTATTGAAAAATTCAAAAAGTATTCCCATTGTGGTAGAGTCTGGAAAAAACTTGAATATTAACACCATCCTCTCCTTAGATGAACAGAAGCACTTGACCAGTCTCTTAAAAGAACACAAGGGGGAATTTTCCTGGGAGTATACAGACATGAGGGGTATTCCCTCTAACCTGTTCACCCATCATATTTATAATAAAAGGGACTCCAAGCCTATGTGCCATCCTCAACGACGAATGAACCCCAATCTTAGGGACATAGTGAAGGAAGAAATTTAGGAACTCTTGGAAGCAATATTTATATATCCTATTTCAGACAGCGAGTGGGTGTCTCCGCTCATAATTGTACCCAAGAAAAATGGTAAATGGAGAGTTTGTGTGGACTATAGGGAGCTAAACAAAGCAACACAAAAAGACCACTTTCCCTTGCCTTTTATTGATCAAGTACTCGACACCTTATCAGGAAATAAGTTCTTCTCCTTCCTAGATGGGTTTAGCAGGTACAATCAAATTCAGATTGCTTCTGAAGACCAAGATAAAACTACCTTCACTTCTCCTTGGGGAACGTTTGCTTACAGAGTGCTTCCCTTTGGTTTATGTAACACACCAGCAACATTTCAAAGAGCTGTAATTGACATATTTTCAGAATTAGTTAATGATAGTATGGAAATTTTTATGGATGATTTTACTCCTTATGGCAAGGATTTTGAAGAACCACTAGAAAGTTTGAAAAAGGTTTTAACTCACTATGAACAAACCCAGCTCTCTTTAAGCACTGAAAAGTTCCATATGATGATGCGTGAGCGTGTAGTATTAGGGAATTTCATCTCTGCTGATGGCATTCAAGTGGATCCCTAAAAAATCAAGGCAATAAAAAATATACCTACTCCTGCAACTCAAAAGGAAGTGCAAAGTTTCTTAGGACATGCTAGATATTACCGAAGATTTATAGAAAACCTTTCCAAACTTGCCTCTCCTTTGTTTCCACTATTAATGAAGGATGTGCAATTTGTTTGGAATGAAGCATGCCAGACAGCATTTGTTAAGCTTAAGGAGAAGCTGTCCATAGCTCCTATCTTATGATGACCCAATTGGACCGTGACCCTTCCACATTTCTTTAGATGCTTCTCATACTGCTATTGGAGCAGTTTTAGGAGAGCAGGATGGTTAAGTACCTTATGCAATTTATTATATTAGCAAAAAATTAGCCCCTACTGAACATAATTACACTGTCACCGAGAAGGAGTTATTAGCTATTGTTTACTCCATTAACAAATTTCAACATTATATTACTGGATATCCTACATTTGTGCACACTGACCACTCTGCCATTAAATATCTAATGAATAAACCTATCACTAATGCTAGAGTGACTAGATGGCTCTTATTATTACAGGAATTTGATATTACCATCATAGATAAACCTGGAAAATAAAATGTTGTTGCTGATTTCTTATCTCGTTTCACTAACAGTGGTGATAATTTTCCTGTTGAGGACACTTTTCCAGATGAACACTTATTTGCAGTTTCAGCTCACTCTCCTTGGTATGCAGATGTCGCTAATTACTTGGTTGCAAGGAAGCTTCCGACACATATGTCCAAAAGAGAAACGAGGAAAATTATTCAGCAAAGTGCTAGGTATTGTTGGGTAAACGGTGATCTCTTTTACACAGACCCTGATATTGAGATCAAAAGATATGTGAGAGAAGATGAAATCTTCCATATACTGAAGGCCTGCCATGATGAGCCTTGTGGGGAGCATTTTGTAGACAGAAGAACAGGACACAAAGTGCTGAGAATGGGCTACTATTGGCTGACCATTTTTAGGGATGAAAAAAGATATGTCTAGTCTTGTGATAGTTGCCAAAGGATGGGTCAGCCCAATAGATTAGATCAAATTCTTATGCAACCACAATCAGTGATTGAACCCTTTGATAGATGGGCTTTAGATTTTGTTGGTCCTATCAACCCTCATTGCT
>LPNX011037204.1:139794-170805 GCA_001517045.1 Pseudotsuga menziesii | reverse complement strand
CTTCCCCTGTCCCTCTGCAGACTCCTTAGACCCCTTGGACCATTTTTTGTCCTTTGATGTTTCCTAGACCATCCCTAAAAACATGTGAAAATTGATATACGCATCTTTTAAACCCCTTGTCGCATATATACGCGGGTTTGACCCCTAAAACTGCGTACATCGGGATGTGTACAAAATCCAAATCCTTTTGGAGTTTTCCTTGACATGGATCTGACCCACTTGTCTCCTGGCCTTCCATATGCCTTGAGATCACTCGTATTCAACCTTTCATTACCCCTTTGAAAAGCTATATAAGGAACCCTTTGGATACATTAAAGGCATAAAATAATTGAGAGCAATGAAACTATAGTCCATTGTTGCTGGAACTTGTGCTTGAGTTTGTATCCCTTTTCCCCTTGGAGCACTTTAGTGTTCTTCCCAAGCTTCCCTTTTGCTTGTGAGCTTGCTGTGAAGAGATGGAGGATTGAGGTGGTGGAGGCCCAAGTGGGGGATTCATTTTCTCCAATTCACAGATGTGCCGACAAAGGTTGTATTCATTGTAATCTATGATTTTATATTAATAGAAATATATTTTCCTATCCAATAATGTATGTTTGAATGAATATTTTATCCATGGATGATTTCAAATGCTTATACGTTGTTGATTATATATTCTAGAGTAGATCTAACACCAATATATATAGTATACTTGTCTTGTTTACTTATCGTTGAGGAAGTGATTCATCAATTCAAGTTGAAGTTGGAAAGCTGAACAGGGATCTACTTCAACCATTTGGAATAAGGTATGAGGTTTGATCCTTTAGTGTTAGATATTTGATTTCTCTCGCATATTGGAAAGGATTGATTTATGGAGTCAAGATGTCTGTTGTGGTACCCCAAGCCATAGGAATTTCTTTCTATAACAGAATTGGCGACTCCTCTAGGGAGTTCCTAGTAGTTGTCCTTTGGGGGTTTCTATCAGCATTCAATGACTTTGAACTGCTCTTTGTTCTCTATTTCTATGTTAGGTCTGGGGGCATGTTAGCCTGGTAGTGTCTGATTGGTGCGAAGCTTGTCTTAGCTTGTCTGTTTTCCTTTATTTTTATGCACCTTTCTTCATGTACACAAGTTTTTAACTCACAGCCACGTATATACGCGGTTTTACTGCAAACAGTCACGTATGCACTTAGTTTTTCCTTGTAGAGGAAGATTGATTGTTTCTAGGTGAATTTTGATGATTTTTGAGTCTCCTTTGATACTGCTAGAGTCTGTATACACCTCTATTTTTAACTAGATAAGTTTTTTTAGGGTAAAATTTCTTTTTTGAAGAATGTTCTTGTCATTGCATTTTCGATTTTTTGTTTTGGGATTAGTGCATTAGATTTATTTTACCTTAGTACTTTTCTTGAGTGCTTCTTGATTGTACTTGCAGAGTCTGGGGGTTGTCAAACCATTCTTTTGCTTTAGTATCTCATTTTTATTTCAAAAAATCCAAAAATATTTGCTTATCATTATGCATTGCATCTTGCATTTTTCATAGTACTTGCACTAGATTTGCTTTGAAGTATTAGTCAGGATTTCATATAGGAAAGCTTGCATTTATCATTTGAAGAAAATTGTGCATTTCACGTAGTAGCATACCCTATTTTTCATGGACCCAATGCATTTGCATTGATTGTTAGGTGTGCATTTTGCTTCATGTTGTGTCATAACGCCATTAGTTGCACGACCATCTACCTCTTTTGAGTAATAAAGCCAATTAAAATCAACGCTTAATTAAAATGAACTACACTATTTTATTTGATAGGGTTCACCAACAAGATTAGGTTTTAGGGTCTTGGAATAGTTCATTGTGAGTAAATTCGCCAAGACCACTAAACGACAACATGTATGTGTCTGTCCAGGTGAGTGTGTGAAATTCCTTGGTATAACCAATGTTTCTTAGGATCCTCCTCTCAAAAGGGAGTTAAGCATGAGGCAATGTGAGCAGTTATTGATTGGGATGACCCCTAGTCATAACTGAGTAGCACCAGAGATATTTCCAGGATTGTATTCATATCTGGGGGCTCTTTTGAGAGTTTTGAGCTTTGCTACCCTACCCATACGGTCAATCCCATTTGTGACTGCCTACCTGACCATTGATTATATTGAGGTCACCTTAGTTTCCTTACTAGGATATCAAGGGGGTACTCTACAGGGGTTATTCTGTGGGTGTCCCGGCTAGGTTAGGGTCGGACAGCATAGTTGCTTTATGTGTTGAAGCTAAGGGCCACAATAATTGGTTATGTATCTCCGCTTGTTGTGTATAGGAGTCTCAAGCCTCTCCTAGGCGAGACATACCTGCTTCATTCGGGAGCTCATTTATCCTACCCTTTATTTCTTATGTTTGGATTTAGATTTTATTGGTGTATGCTCTGTGCATGTTAGCTTTCCTAGGGTTTGCGTAATTAGAGATTCTTTTTACATTTTTTGAGTCATTGTGGATTTGGGTGCAGATCCTCGTCGTTCTCGTCGTTTAGCAAGAATTCCGCCTTCTACATCTCCTCCTCCTTTGGGAGATAGAGATAGATAGTCCAGGAAGACTACTTCGCACATTGATTCACACACGATGGGAGACCATGAAGAAGGTATTCCTGAAACACCCTCTCCCATTCAAGTGGAAGATGAGGAGTTTACTCCTAACTATGATCCTTCACCTGATTTGACTGAGTTAGGTCATGTAATTTCTGAGATAGGTACTTTTAATGATAGACCTACTTACTCTAGTGTTGATCCCCCATTGAATCATTGCCGATATGGAATGTTGGAAGATGATGAGACTCATTTTGAACCTGTGAGCACTAGTTATGGTAGTTATGGTATGTCTAGTTTTTCCACAAATGATTTGGCATTTCATGTCGAGTCTGAGTTTGAGCCTAACACTATGCCTCAGGGCACTCTCATTCCTTACCATGTGGAGAGGTTTGGGAGCACAAGTCACATCGCACCTTCCATCCCGACGGTGGAAGCTACATCACATATTCCTGCTATGCCTAGGGCTAGTGATCCTATTAGGATACCAGATCCAAGACAAGTGACTATAGGGAACAACACATACATAATTTCATAGGTCCCTTCGTCCTCTGTCCATAGTTCTTCGAATGTTCACCCTCCACCTCATTCATGTGGTTCTTCAAGCTGAAATGTTGCTACGAGTCATGTCCGTACTGCTGTTACTCGACCAGTTGTGTCTCAGGTTCAAGTACGACCCATTTTTTTGGGAGGTCATATTCCTATTTCTAGAGATCATGTTACTACTTCCGGAGAATATATTCCTACTTCCAGAATGTATATTCCTACTTCCAGAGCGTATATTCCTACTTACAGAGTGTCTCATGGGACATCTCATGTGATGACTTATGGACCTTATTATGGGATGCAGTATGGAAAGGGTTCTTCACCTTATGGGTAAGGGTATAAAAAACCTACTTACTCTCCAAATTACAGCTTTGTAGCCCCGAATAGTCAAGGTACACCACATTATGGTCCTTCCATGCCACCCTACACAGGTCAAATGGGAGGAGGGCACTATGGTCAAGGCCATGGTGGTTATGGTAATCAGACCTATGTGGATCAAAACTATCAAGGAGCGATGCACCGACCTGCTCATCCTCGGCTCCCTTTCTTGCAACACTAAATCCTCCTGACTTTTCAAGATTGACGAACGATCTTGTATCTCATGACCCGGCTTGGCCAGCTGTCCCTACTAAGCTTCCCTTGGACATACCCAAATTCAAGGGAAAACTGGAAGAGGATCCAAGCGAACATGTTACTACCTTTCACCTATGGTGCTCTTCAAATTTATTACACCAAGATTCAATCCATTTGAGGCTTTTTCAACGCACCCTTACAGGTCCTGCCACAAAATGGTATATAGAGTTACCTAGGGGGTATTCGCTTTGTTCAATGACCTAGTGATGACTTTTCTTAATCACTTCCAGCTACCAGTGCGTTATGACGTTGGCACGGAACTCTTGTCGAAATTTTGGTAGGATAAAGCCACACATATCTCCGAGCATATCCAAGAGTGGCATAGATAGAAGAGGTTGATTAAATCCTTTATACCGCCAGAATTCCTCCTCGAATGGTTCCTTAAGTCATTATTGCCTTATATAGCGAAGGATGTTTCTACATCCGGAGTGCAAAATGAGGAACAAGCCATTTTTAGGGCGCAGGAACTGGATTTGATTTATGCTCAATCCAGTTTGTTATATGAGATCATTCCCAATGCTCTGCGTTCTAGTTTCGACCCCAAAGTTAAACCTGGACCACATGCCGATGGCATTGTTGGTTGTGTGAGTGATAAACCTATGGATTCGGTATTGAAACAGGTTAGTCAATTTTTAATCAACCAATTTGCTTCGAGACAATCCATGGCTTCATCTCAACCCACCCAAACAACGAGTGTGCTTTTGGTGAAATCGTCAGACCAGAAGGGTAACCAGCAACCCAGAAGGAATAAAAAGAAGGGTAAGAACAATCGTAAGGGTGGGAATAGGAATGAAAATGCTAATAATAATGACAAGAATGCTTGTAATGCTGGGTGGGATAAGCAATCTAAACGTAAGGTTAAGTTTCCTTGCAAGTTGTGTAAGGACGATCACCTCACTTACCTGTGCCCTCGTATCGATGAAGCCTCGAGATTCTTAGCACAGGGCCCAGCTTTGTTGACTAACCATTTACCTCATAATCAAAATATGAACTCGAGGACCCATGATCAGTCTGGTGGTGATCAAGTTTTGCTGAAGGGTAGTGGTCATGGTTGCATTAACATGGTGCGTGCTACGAAGGTTGTGACCCATGCGAAGGACTATGGTTCATCACAACCCAACCCAGGAAAAGAACCTGATTCACCAGGGACTCCTTTGCATATTAAAAAACCTATGGATAAACCTAAAGTCGCACCTCGCAATCTTAAGGGAGTCCTTAAGCATTCGAGGCACAATCCTAATGCTCGAGCTGCCTAGAACTATTCTATTTTCAAGGATTTGGGCCACACTCCTTGTTGGATGTATGCACTAGCAGTACTTCAGAGTTGTCCTTCATAAATGAAGGCTTTGCTTTCTTCCCTTGGTGTGAATGATGATAATTATTCCTCCGTGATTAAATTTGAAACTGTAGGACTTCAACCTCGCTTGCCTTACTATGTGTCTCTTTTGATTCATGTAGAATGTCTTAACATGACCGTCAAGCGCACTGTGATTGATGAAGACGCTGCTATTTCTGTGATGTCTTTATCATGTTGGAAGGGTTTAGGTTCCCCTGAGTTGTCTAAATACGCTACATTGTTAACTGCGTTTGATGGGAGATCATTTAGGCCGCACGGGATCCTTCCTTCCCTTAAGGTCTATTTGGGAGGGAAGACCATTGCAATAGAGGTCGAGGTGGTTGGTGCACCCCTTGACTATAATCTCTTTCTGGGTAGGAATTGGATGTACAGTATGCAAGCTGTAGCTTCTTCACTATTTCACATTGTATGATTTCCATTTAATGGGAATATATTTATGATTGATCAAACGTCATTCAAGAATCTGTCGGTTATTGCATCTTTGGGAGCTTTGATCCCGATTGTAGAGCACTCTCAGTCAACAACTAGGAGTGTGGGTGTGGGCATGTATCCTTCCCTCATGGGAAGCTTTAGTTGTCCTGCACCTATCCTTATGATGGGGTCTAGTTCTGGTGAGGCTTCGACATCTATGAGATCGATGTCTTTTCACACGAGTCATATGGAAGATCCTTGGATTCTTCCTACACTGAATACTTCAAGTGATTCCATCATGATAGACGTGCCGTTGCCTACAAATATGGTAGCTTATCAAGCTAATCTTGGATGTGTTGCAGAGCCTAGTCCTTCCTCTTTGCGGATGGAGGAGGACGACCCATATGTGCTTCCTACATGGGCAGTTCAGTCTTCTCACGTGCATGACTGCCTTGATAGTGTTTTTCCTTTAGACAAAGTGATTATTGAGGCCATGTCAGGGGTTGAGCCACCTTGGGAAGAGTTGCATCATATATTTTATTTTCTTCCTGAGCTTGACCGCTTGGAGCGTGAGGACTTTAGGGAGGTTCTTAGTGAGAGAAATGGTAGTCCCATGGTTCCATTAAGCTCTCTTGGTCTGATGGATAATGGAAACATGGTGAATATATCTCCTACCATTCCTATCAATATCTCTCGTGATCCTGGAAGGATAGAGAATGTCTATATTGGGGCAGAATGTTCCCATGCTGAGATTCAAGAATGCACCGAGCTATTTAAAGAATTTCGTGATATCTTTGCTTGGTATTACGATGAAATTCTAGGTATTGACCCTCACATTGTTGAACATGAGATTAATACTTATCCCAATGCTAATCCTATTCGACAACGCTTGCATGTAGTGAATCCTAGGAAAGCACCTGCGATTAAGGCAGAGATATAGAAACTGTTAAAAGCCTATTTTATCTATCACATTCCCTTGACAGAGTGGGTTTCAAATATCATTCCGGTTGATAAGAAGCAGGGAGCGATCCGCATATGTACTGATTTCCATGACTTGAATCGTGCCTATCCTAAAGATAATTTCCCCACACCATTTATCGATCAGATTTTGGATGAGTGTGCAGGTAGTGAGGTTTTTTCCTTTATGGACGACTTTTCCAGATACAATCAAATACAAATTAAACTCGAGGACCAACATAAGAATGCCTTTGCATATCGAAAAATGCCTTTTTTCCTTAAGAATTCCGGAGCTACTTTTCAGGGGGCTATGACCTTGATCTTCCATGATCTCAAATCGATTATTGAAGTGTTTTTGGATGACCTTGTTTCTCATTCTCGTATGAGAATGTGTCATTCCTATCATTTGAGATTAGTATTCAAAAGGTACCACCATTATTTGGTCAGTTTAAATCCTCACAAGTGCATCTTTTGTGTGAAGTCTGATCTCTTATTAGGATTCATTGTTTCTAAAGAGGGTATAAGAGTCGACCCTTTGAAGGTTGAGGCAATACTTTAGTTGTCTCCCTTGAAAAACATTATACATATTCAATGTTTGCAAGGCATGGAAAACTTCTTACGGATATTTATTGTCAATTTTGTCAATTTGACTAGAGCCTTTATGCGTCTTTTGAAGAAAGACACCACCTTTTGTTGGGATGAGCGAGCCCAAGAGTCCTTTGATGCGCTCAAGTGAGCCCTAGCATCAGCCCCGGTGATTCGTCCCCTAGACTATAGCTATGATTTTCTTCATTATGTGGCCGCATCCATGGAGACGATTGGTATGGTATTGGTTCAAGAGGATGAGGAGCTCCAAGAGCATGTCATATACTATCTGAGCTAGAATCTTATTGATGCGGAGATCCATTATTCCCATGTTGAGAAGTTTGCCTTAGCTACCGTACATGCGGTTCAACGGTTGAGACATTATATTCTCCTTCGCCAAACCTTGGTTGTAGACCATGTCAATCCATTTCAATTCGTCCTCACTTGAAGGATGATTGGGGGAAAGTATAATAAATGGATTGTCATCTTGCAAGAATTCGATCTCGAGTTTGTTTCGGTGAAATCAAATAAATTGTTAATTTTTGCAGAGCTTATATCGGATTTCCCAAGCGAAGCCAAGGAGTTAGTTTGTGAAGATACATTTATCGATGAGCACATATTATTCATCTCAACTTCAAACCCATGGTATGGGGATATTATTATATATTTACAGACATTGAAGGTCCCTACTCACCTCTCACAGGATGAATGATGACGATTATGTCACGTATCCAAGAATTACCTCATAGTGGATAATACTTTGTACCGCTATGGGGTAGATTCCATTTTACGTTGTTGTTTAACTCACAAGGAGTCTGAGCTTGTGATGAATAATTTCCATGGAGGGGCATGTGGTGGTCATTTATCTGGGCTTTCTACAACCCAAAAAATCTTAAGAGCGGATTATTTCTGGGTGTCGATCTTTAAATATTGTGTAGATGCAGTCAAGAAGTGCCACCCTTGCCAGGTGTTCCCATGGAATATCTGCTCAAAACCTACCCTGTTACATCCCATCATCACCTCCAGTCCCTTCACAAAGTGGGGGATTGATTTTATGGATTGCAACCCAAATTCAGCTGGGGGGAATCATCATATCATAGTGGCTATTGACTACTTCACAAAATGGGTTGAGGCTATGCCTACAGTTAAATCTGATGGTGAGACAGCCACGCACTTCATATTCAACCAGATTATTACTCGGTTTGGTATTCCGAAAGAGCTTGTCGCTGACCATGGCTCCCACTTTCAAAATCGTATGATGGAAGAGTTGGATTTGAATTTAGGGTATAAGCAAGAGCATTCCTCCTCTTACTACCCTCAAGCGAATGGACAGGTAGAAGCAGTGAACAAATTACTCAAATCCATTCTCCAATGAACCATCGCACAAAGCAAGAATAATTGGCACATTATGTTATATCCTGCTTTGTGGGCTTATAGAACCGCTGTTAAGAATACCACAGGTTTTTCTCCATATCAACTTGTACATGGAGTGGAGTCGGTATTGCCGGTTGAGTGCGAGATTCCTTCTTTGAAGCTAGCCATAGAACTCTTACTAGACACTTCACCATTGGAGGAGCGTTTGGTCCACCTAGAGCAACTTGATGAGCAACGTTGAGATGCCTTGGTGGCTCTAGAAGTAAATAAGCATCACTTTAAGGTCCAATACGATAAGTCTGTCCATCCAAGGAGGTTTAGGGAGGGAGACTTGGTCCTTTTGTGGGATCAACCGAAAGAACCCTTAGGGGCAGGAAAATTTAACCCCATTTGGTGTGTTCCTTACGTCGTTAAATGTGTGTTAGAGAAGGGCGCTTATGAGTTAGTGGATTATGAGGGGACGACCTTGGTGGAGCCTAGAAAAGAGCTCTATCTTAAAAAGTACTATGCATGATTTTCAGCCAAGGCTGTTTATTGTATATTATTGTACAGTTTTGCATAGGTAGGTCTTTTTCATAGTGGTGATCGCGTTTTTTATTAGTTTATGTTTCTTTTGGTAGATATCAATGGAATCTTCCACCTTCATAGGATTCGCGGATGGTGCAAGCCATCACACTCAACACTCAACCTCTGCTGCTTGGGTGATTTATACTCCTATGGGTCAGGTATTGTCTTCAGGAGGCATATGTTTATGGCTATCTTCAAATAATGTTGCTGGATATAGTGTCGTTATTGAGCTTCTACAGGATGCCATTTCACATGGTGTTCTCTCTCTTGAGGTATGACTTGATTCAGAGTTAGTAGTGTCACAACTTAATGGTTTCTACCATGTCAGAGATCTGACATTATTAAGAATATTCTTATGTTTGAGGTTGTTAGAACGACAATTTGACAATATAACATACATACATGTTCCAAGAATTAATAATCAAGTTGCTGACTCATATGCTAACTACGTGTTATATTGGCATTTGTTTCATACACAATAAACTCATCACAAACATAAATTTGTACACATGTAAATAAATAAATCGATCATCATAAATTTTTTTATAAACATCCAAAATTTGGTAATACATAGTGTCATAATACGGAAATGGGGCTCTCGAGGCACCAAAATATAAATACGTGGTAGTACAAAATGTATCACTCCCAGGTATCTAATCCTATGGAGGAAGAGGGGGGTTGTGATCATGGAATGTCACTATGGCTCTAGCTAGCCATTGAAATAGCCGCACCCATGCTCGTGGTACACCCACCACCTGGCACTGCATGGCCTCAGGCAAGTCCTCGTCTTGCGGCATGGGTACTCTGTGTGTCAGTCTCACAAAGTTGGTATGAATGATTTGGAGCATCTGCTTTGCATCCACACCGATGATATCGTCTCCTCTTCCCCTCCGTCTATGACGAGGGAAGCCTTCATGCCGTTGTGGTCCCACATCTGCATGCATATGGTAAATGTCACTATGTATTGTCACCCAAAAACATGTCTTTTGATTCCACATAATCAGAAAACACAAAAAAATTAATAACTCAAAATTTTTAAAAAGAGGGTCAAGATTCATTACCAATGTCACTGTATGACGATCCTGGTGGTAGCGGCATGTCTGGGTCTCCCCAAAAATCTATTCCCGCATAGGGGTAGTCATCGATGGAAACTATCTGTCATCACCACCATGGAAGGGAATGAGCTAGATAGGGGTTGGACACCCTAACTCCACCCAGTCTATGCATCGCATCCACCCAACGCCGTTGGGCCGTATCTCGAACCCTGTGTAGATGAACGTCAACTCTAGGGCTCAATCCTGGAACATGCTCAAAGAAAAACGTGCTCGGTATGTTGCTGAAACCGAAGTTTCACACTCTACCCATCTTGCACTCATTAAGATGGTGTTTCGTGTTGCCCAGTAGCGCAGTGCTCCAATCATACACAGTGGGTCTCATGCACTCCACTGCATAGAACATCAAAGGCTGTGAGGCCTGGTGGAGTGAAGCTAATATTTCTATCATGCCTAGTGTCAATAGGATGGCATTTAGGCCTAGCACATATATGGAGTTAGTTGGGATCTGACTCCCCACCTTCTCCATGTCCAGATAGCAATACACTGTAATGTACTCATCTATAGTCAGGCCACCTCTGGGCCCGCGAGAGAGTAGGTTCACCACTTCCTCCGGTTGGGAAAGTCTAGTAATAAAATATATGTCCTCCACTTTTATGGTGAGGGACATCCAATCTATCTGGAATGTCTCTGAGTCTAGATCCCAGTAGTCCACCAACATCTGCAACAGTTTTGGTTTGGCTCTTAAACCACCAAGACCCCAAAACTTGTAAATCCCACATGCACGTAACACTTGTTGAGCCATTAGATCTGCCTTACTGCCTCTTCTACATCACCATGTTCATGTTCTCTCCATTCTAGGACCATCCTGCACATAAAATTTGAGTTTGATCCATTAGAACACTTAAAAATCATTGAGCACGGCTGCATATGCAACTATTTGCTAAATAGTCGTGTATGTACACGACTTTGAGGGCCTTTTCCACGTATATCCATCCCTATACGCGGAAAAACCCTCAATTTTCACATGGGCCATGGTGTGCATCTTAGACTGGCCTAGAATCCTAAATACACCATGGAATTTTACAAAATTTGCATCAAAAGGAAAGAGTAGAGCATGGGTAAGTACTTGGAAAAAATGGTAGTGGATTCCGCTGGCTGGATCTCCTGGAATTCGCTGTTGAAGTTTTGAGCTCAATTGGGTAAAAATTTCAAATGTTTTATAATGTTTTGAATTTTTTACTATTTATAGAAATTTTTCAAAATTTTGAAAATTTTTACCCCCTTTTCTATAGTTTGGACCGTTTCTAATCCTTTTGGACCATTTTTGGACTAATTTATGATGTAGGAGACCTCTTTGAGTGTCGTTTTGGCCGTTGGCTTGACCCGTTCGTGCCAATTTTAGTTATCATGTCTAAACTAGCATATAGGTTAGGTTTCATCATCGTTTGCAATTTGCATGACCTTATGACCGTTTCATTATAGCCTTAGGTATGAACCCACTCTATTATGTCATGGAACCTTCTTGCTATTTTAGAAGTGGCATGATATGAGTGGTAGAGCTTGACCTTACATGGGTACCCTAGTTAGCGCCTTATTTGCATTTGGTGCCCATGGCGACATTTTGTCCCTTAGGGTGTGGGAGTCCATTGTACAATATTTCAATGACATTTCACAAGAGCCTTATACTCTTCTTGATCTTTTACTGGCCTATTTCCCTCAGGACTCCCTTATGTCAAGTTGTAATTGGATTATCATGAGCTTTACCTACCTTATTGAGCCTTATTGAGCATTATTGTATGACCCCTTTGACCTCACACATTAGGGGGCATCTATTATAATTGATTTTACCACACCAAGTGAATCACACTTGTATGTCCTTCCCATATCCCTCTGCAAACTCCTTAGACCCCTTGGACCATTTTTTGTCCTTTGATGTTTCCTAGACCATCCCTAAAAACATGTGAAAATTGATATATGCAGCTTTTAAACCCCTTATCATGTATATGCATGGGTTTAACCCCTAAAATTGCGTACATCAGGATGTGTAAAAAATCCAAATCCTTTTGGAGTTTTCCTTGACATTGATCTGACTCACTTGTCTCCTGGCCTTCCATATGCCTTGAGATCGCTCGGATTCGACCTTTCATTACCCCTTTGAAAAGCTATATAAGGAACCCTTTGGATACATTGAAGGTATAATAGAATTGAGAGAAAAGAAACTATAGTCCATTGTTGTCGGAACTTGTGCTTGAGTCTGCATCCCTTTGTCCCTTGGAGCACTTTGGTGTTCTTCCCAAGCTTGTCTTTTGCTTGTGAGCTTGCTATCGAGAGATGGAGGATTGAGGTGATGGAGACCCAAGTCAGGGATTCATTTTCTCCAATTCGCAGACATGCCGACAGAGGTTGTATTCATTGTAATTTATGATTTTATATTAATAGAAATATCTTTTCCTGTCCAATAATGTATGTTTGAATGAATATTTTATCCATGGATGATTTCAAATGCTTATGCGTTGCTGATTATATATGCTAGAGTAGATCTAACACCAATATATATAGTATGCTTGTCTTGTTTACTTATTGTTGAGGAAGTGATTCATCAATTCAAGTTGAAGTTGGAAAGCTCAACGGGGATCTACTTCAACCATCTAGAATAAGGTATGAAGTATGATCCTTTAGTGTTAGATATTTGATTTCTCTTGCATATTGGAAATGATTGATTTATGAAGTCAAGTTGTCTGTTGTGGTTTCTGAAGTCAAATTGTCTATTGTGGTACCCCAAGCCATAGGAATTTCTCTCCGTAACACTCATTTCACTCAAAAATCCTACATCTTGGTTTGTACTGACTATATGACGAAATAAGTAGAAGCTGTGGCTCTGGTGAAAGCTAACGACTAGGATATGATTGATTTCCTGTATAGTGAAATCTTTACCCATTTTGGGGTACCTAAGGAAGTGTTTACCGATGGAGGACTGTAGTTTATGTCACATCATTTTGAAGCTCTGCTATGGAAGTACCATATTTAGCATCAGGTAGCTTCACCTTACGATCCCCAAGCCAATGGCTAGGTGGAAATCACTAACAAAGTCATTGAAACTATCCTCACCAAGACGGTCAAGAGCCATCATAGAGATTGGGCTGCTAGACTTTCGGAAGCATTATGGGCATATCACACCACTTATGATAACACTACAAGTTTCTCTCGTTACGACTTAGTGTATGGTAAAAGTCTCATATTCCCAATTGAATTTGAAATTAATACTTTGAAGACGGCCACAGAGGTAAACCTTGATTTAACTAAATCCCAGAAGAGGAGATTGAACCAATTGAACGAACTGGATGAGAACTAGTTGGCTGCCGTGGACCAGACAGTGTTAATTCAGCAACAGAGATCCAATTGGCATGATTGATTCATCAAAAAGGTCTTCTATGAGGGAGACTGGGCACTATTATACGATTCTAGATTCAAAAGAGATTTCAAGGGTAAACTACGCACAAGATGGCTGGGGCCATACCTAGTGGACAGAGTATTTGATAATGGTACAGTCCATCTAGTAACCATAGATGAGAACTGCACACCATTATTTGCTAATGGTCACAGGCTGCGACTGTACCATAAGCCCATTTCAAAGGATTCATTTATCTCACAAATTGCAGCTGATATAGACTACTAGTTAGCACAAGGGCATGAATTTTTCTCTGCCCCTGTCAATCCATAATTAATCACTATAAATCGCATATGGATATTTGTACATAAATAAATTGTTTTTTTCTTTCTGTTATTGTTATCCTTTTTCTTTTCCACTTGATCTGTTTTTATAAATTGTGTAGGAAATCACCTGAGAGTGGTGGTCATTATCGATCCTAGCGACCAAAAATCATTCCTCTATAACTTCCTGCACCGAAATTTTTTTTCCTTTCCCTTCAATAAATTTTCTTGCAACTGCAACACCTTTTTCTGGCAGTTGTGACACCTTTTTTCTACAGCTACGAAACCTTTTTCTAGCAGCTGCAACACCTTTTTCTGGAAGCTATGACACCTTTTCTCGACAGCTGTGACACCTTTTTCTGGTGGCTGCGACACCTTTTTTCGGCAACTGCAACACCTTTTTTCGGCAACTGCGACACCTTTTTCTGGCAATTGTGACACCCTTTTTCGGCAGCTACAAAACCTTTTTCTGAAAGTTGCAACACTGTTTCCGGCAGCTGCAACACCATTTTTGGCAGCTACCACATCATTTCTGGTAGCTACGACACCTTTTTTCAGTAGCTGCAACATCTTTTTCCGGCAGCTGCGAGACCTTTTTTCGGTAGCTATAGCACCATGAAGCTCCACCTTCTTCTGTTTCCATAGCTGCAACCTTGTTCTACTTTTGTCCACAAATACCGTTTCGTGGAGCTGCAGCATAGTCAATTTCCATCTGTCTAACATTCTATAATCCTTTTCTGACAGCTATGACATCTTTTCTGGTAGCTGCAACTCTACTACATTTGGCTGATTTTTCTATCATTCAAGGCCGCGCCTCTGCTTTGATTTGTTTATGGCCTGTGGCTGTGACTCCTGTGTTATTGGTAGATCTTTTTGCAAGATAGCAAATCCTCTAGATATGGCTCCAATTCCTGATGCCGACAATTTGACTCATAATATAGTATTCATCCTATTTTCAACCATTTTAATACGATGGTTTTTGGTTCACCAGTGGAGAAGGTTATTACAACACCCCTATAATAATGATTACATTTAATGATTGCACATTGCACGAGTACAGCTTTCGCAACGATTGCAATCACGCATTCTATTATTCTCTAAAGGACATCCATCACGCATTTTCAAAGGTATGGCTTTGATTAACTACTTGATTAAGTATCAATATGATTTGACAATATCAATCGTACCTCCATTTTTATGCCCATTATTGTATCAATTAACTCTCTGGTCGCGCGACGTAATGAATAATTATGCTACCTAATAACCACCACCTTTCTCAATTTGGGATGAAATTTCAAATAATCCAATGTGCTGAAACTTTCCAAATTACCCAACTCCCCTCTCAGTTATTCATGCATAGTCTGTGTTGTAACCTCCATTGTCAGAATCTGTAATCTGTCGAACTGCAATATAATTCTAAAGTCAGAAACATGGGTTTTTTGGCTCACTATAAACCTTCAAACATGTAAGAAATCACCAGACATGCTGAAGTTTTTGGCATCTTTCAAGCTGCGGGTTGGACTAAATTTTTCCAATGCCTGAATGGTTTTCATCATGAAGAAGCTTTACAGTTCACCTTGAATCTTATAGAAACCCACTCAGAGGTTTGGGGATTGCGTATTGAAGTCTCTGAATCCATAGTGGCTGAGGTCACTAGTCTTCCTCAAGAGGGATGAGCTTGGTTCGAACATAAAACCCCCACTACTACTGCAGTACAAAAGTTTTTAAGGGAAGGGGAGCAAATTCAAATGACACTAAGGGGGATAGCATTACAGTCATTGCCATATCCATGGAATCAAGTCACCATTTTTCTCAAGAAATACATCACCTGTGAAGGTAGGTACCAAATAGTCTATCATTTTAAATTTCCTTTACTATCTCATCTCCATCACAGGGTTGTGTTAAACATTCCATATTATTTACTCAACTATTTACATCATATGGCAGGGTTTGTCTGAGATGCCAAGCACCCAATCACCTCACTTACCCACCATGGCCTCATTAAACTAATAATATTATGGACCCTTGCTCAACACAACCTAACTTGGGATCAATTTACATCCCAAGCTCAAGAAACTTCTCCGTTGTCTAGTGTTCCAATAAAAGAGGAAATGGACATACCTATACTTGTGGGGCCTGTTCAACATTAGGAAGAGCAGGTCAATCCATAGTTGGGGGGAAATGTAGAACATCAGGAGGTTTGGAGCCCCTCCAATGTAGTTGGGGGGGGAGATGAGAATGGATCAGAGGATCAGCTAGGGGAACAAGCAAAACAATTGGGAGAGGATTTACATGAAAACCTCATGGAAAAACTAAATAGTAGGGCAGCTCTAATAGCAGAAGGTGAAACTGGAGCAGCGTTAGATGCTGTGACAGTTGAACCCGAACATGACAGAGTCATGGAGATAGAAGAAAACACTAAGATGGTGACCATTGAATCCTCACCTGAATGGGGAGGAACCTTGATTGAGGAAGAACATCCCGAAGAACAAGAAAATGATGGAACTGGGGATATCCCTTCCACTTCAGCTATAAATATTGAAACTATAGCACCATAGAGAAAAAGGAGGAGATCAAAAGATGAAAAAAAGGATGATATTAAGGTATCTCCACCAATAAGAAGGAAAAGAACCAGGTTAGTTGTAGCAGCAGAAGCAGCAAGGGAAAGATGGGAAACCTTAGAAGCACAAATTGAGTTCCCCATTCTTAAATCCAAACCAACTGATGCCCCACAGGGGCCAGTTGAAGAAGAACCTCAAATTGAAGGACTTCAGTTCAAAAATAGGATATTAAAAGAGGAAGTCCAAGCACTCAGAAAAGAATTGAAAAACTGGAAAGAAGCGTGCAGAAAACAGGGTGAAAGGAAGCTGCACACATTGGTTGAAGATGCAGATCAATTGGAAGGATCAAATCCTACTGAGGCTGGCAATGAGGAAGAAAGAGTGGTCTGTCCTACCTGTGGAGAAATATTTAATGATTCAGGTTATAAGGTTATAATTCTTACCTTTACAACACAACAGTTTGCACCTACAACTATGGAAGGATAGGGACAACCTGATTTGAGAGATGATGGGACTCCCAAAAAGAAAATTCATGGGAAGGAAATTGTAGATGAACAGGATGTTGTCACACAAGAACCAACATCTTTAAATATTTCTAATGAAGTTACCAATCTAATAAGTGGTGAAATTCCCTAAGAGAAACTTTAGGAGAAGGGATTTTCATATGAGCAGGATGCTGCCACACAAGAACCAGCATCCTTGAATATTCCTGTCAAAATTCCCAGTAACCCTGGAACAGAAGAACTAGAGGATGAAGTTATCCCTGACTTTATGGATGAATATTGCAGTGAGACCCCGAAATCCTCTCATGACATAGAAATAATAGGCATAGAGCTACAACAAAAAAACAATGATGAGGTTGAACAAGGTGTTGTCACATAAGAACCAACATCCTTGAATGTTCTTGTCCAAGTGGCTGTCCAAGTGAGAGAAGAAGAACCAGGGACTGAAGGAACTCTGGAATTTAGTGACAAAATTTGTACTATGACCCCATAATTGTCTCAAGACACGGAGATACTGGAATTGGAATCACAACAACAGGGAGATGAAGAAATAAATCAAGATGTTTCCACACAAGAACCAACATACTTGAAAATTGCAGTAGACATTCCTGGGATGCAACAAGAGGACAACCCTAAAGTGGATGTCATTCGTGATATGGATTTGGGTGAAGATGAACAAGTTCAATCACAACCCTCGGGTGATACTGAAATCCTTGAGGAATAGCTGCATACTGAAGAAGACATCCAATCCCAACAGCATGAGGAAAAAGAAGAATAGGGCTTTGTCACACAAGAACCAACAGCCTCACATTCTCTGGCTGAAATAGTAGTTGATGATCAGATAAATAATAAGACTAAAATTCAGGAGGAAGTTGCTCCACAAGAACCAACATCCTCACAGTCAGCTGCCAAATTTTCCAAAGGAGAACCTCATAAAGAAGATGCTGTTACATAAGAACCAATATCTCCAAAAGTGGTGAATGTTGCTGCTGAAGAAATTCCAAGAGGGGTTGCTGTTACACAAGAACAAGCACCCCTAGAAATAGCTTCAAATGTGCAGGATGTCCAATGTGGCATATTGGGTGATAAGGTGTGGACTGAACCCCTTCAAAATTTTATTGACCTGGATTCTGACAAGGATGAGCATCCTGAAGATGGAGAAACTTTGCAACTCACAGGATAAATCTCAATTTTGAGAATGGAGGTAAGAAAGTGGAAGAGCCAGGTGGAAGAATACCAAAAAGGGATGGTTTCCCTCACTAAGCATAAAAATACCATCAGGGGACTAAAGGAGAAATGGGCAAAAGAACGCATGACCCAGAGACTTCGAGAGGAAGAACTACAGAAGGAGCTAAGGGAGCTAAAAATGTTCTAGTCTATGTAGAAGGAAAACGACTAGATGTATGCTCTTTCTTGAGAAATCCTGGGCACTAGGGTACCTTCCTCTTCTTACCCTATATTTTTATTTGAACAATTTATTTGGTTTATGTTAAGGGCTGTGAAAGAAGGGATATCATTTGAGATAACAACCTCAACAAAATTCTTGGAAACATTTTTTAGAAGCAATTTTGAAGACCAGAATTTGCTGTGTAAACTATATTTGCATGAGATGGCTTGTCCTCTGGACCGCCATTCAAATCCTGTCCCTTTTTCAGGAGATGTTCAGTTGAGGGATTTTGCTTCTTTTGTGATCAATCATGCTCAGTGGGAAAGGTTTTTCCTCACAATGAAGGCCACTCTAATCTATGGGTCCGAAGTGAGCCTCAAAACCTCATATTTTAAGGCTCGAGACAGGAGTTTGCTCTCATGCCCTATCTAGACTCGACATATAATGGAACTACAGGAAGAATTTATTTCTACCTACATCAGCCAGATCTCCATACATCAACAAACATCTTTGGAAGGCCTTAAGCAAAGGTGACAGGTTTCCTCTCCTATCCTCAGGAACAGGGACCCCTATTATTTTAGAAATTTTGAACAGGCACTTTCCAGGGTTGAGGGTTATGTTGGATGTATCAGGGAGTGTGGGGTTAATTGGATGGGCCTCAAATTTAAATTTCCCCTCATCTAGTGGCCAGAAAAACCATAAAAGATGGATTTCTCACTGACTAAGGCAGAGGAGCAGCAATGTTGGAGATATTGGGTTTCCCATAGGGGGTTCATAGAAAAAGAAGGGACATTTGAGTTCCCCTACAACTTCTCTTCTCTCCATGAACAGAGCACAGTGCAAGATTTAGATTCGGAATAATGGAGGTTGTTGCATGAGAACATGTGATAGGACAGTTGGGGGAAGATGTTGGGCCCAGAAATGGCCCCTTTTTGACCATCCTTATTCACCTCTTTTTGCCCTATCCTACCCCATTGAGTATGCCAAATAGATGTTTTTCCCTCACTCTGCTATTTAAGCCACCAAGGTATGATTGGTTATTGTCTTATTTTATTAATACTTATGATTGTGGTAATTAAGGATTTATATCTCTCAATATGCTAACATATGATGGTTTATAAAGGTATTTTGAGATATAGAGACTGCAGGTATAGCAGGCTGAACATGCTACGAAAAGGATGGGCATTCATCACTCAAGCTGATCGCCATCCATCCTACCATTGCCCAAGAAATTCGGTGCTAGTATATTATTATAGGCAAAGCTGTACAAAGATAGATGCAATAGAATGCGACAGATTTGGAGGTCAACAGTGCACCGATGCTTGTGTATAGCTGTGATCTGAGAATATCATTATTTTTGGGTCAATTAATAGTTTCCCTATATTTCCTATCTTTTCATCCTACCACGGTTGTAATTGCTATTGTAGTTTAGGGCGCTTGAAGATCAGAGATCTTCATGGCTTCCCAATAATAGGGATAGGATGTTATGATTTACATTGTATAAATATGGAGAACTGTTTTGAGCCAAGGGTTGAACCCGTAACCAATTCATTGTATTAGCTGTGACTGAGAGTTGTGTAATCGATCTTCCTTTTTAATACAAGGAGTTACTTCAGATCTAAGGGTTTTAACGTGCGTTATATCTAGCATCTCTGTGTGAAGGCTGGGCCCGCCTTCCCACAAGGATTGCTGAGTTAATTTAGGCATTTTAATTATTTTGTTGTGTGATGTTATGTTAATTTTATTTCTACATAGGAAGCTGTAACAGTTGTGGATTTACAGTGTGTTATTAATTGCATCTTTTGGAAATTTGTAGTGGCATGGTGTGACAGTCGACTGGGTAGGTAATTATTCCTTATGCAAATTGTGTGGTAGCTGTAATTTCTCTATTCATCCTTAGATCTTTTCGTTGTTGTTTCCATGAATCCTTTCAGTTTGTTCTTTGCTTTTATGGTTGCAAAATTTCATTCTTGTACTTTGAATTCATAGGATAGTTGAACTCAATTTCTGTACTCTGAATTCCTAGACTAGCACTCAATTCATGTCTTTTTTGGATTTCTAGAATAATCAGATTAAGATTGTTGGGTTAATCATTATATGATTTGGTAAACAGGATCGCATTTTCTATAAGAGCAATCTAGATGTGATTTCATGAGTCTTTCAATTTCTAGATCAAGAACAACGAAAGGTAATTGTGACTGTATTCTTTAGAAGGTAAACTAGATTAAGTGGATTCTTGGGATGAGCATTGTTGAACAGAGAATAGGATTGTTCACTTACAACAATTTGGTGTTTAAGAATATATTGTGCATGTTATCCTTGAAATACAAGGCGTCCCTGGGTTGACAATAAATATTGCACACTCTATATGTGAGCTGTAATTAACTTGCATATTGGTGCCCAACACATCCATATAAATTTGTATCTCCAGGGCTTACGATTTTGAGGTTTTTTCAAATGATAGAGTTACACTCCTTGGTTCGAGCACTCTAGATTTTCTACTTTTATTATAAGATGCATTTATCCAAGTGGACAAACATGAATGGGTTAGAGTGTGACATGGTTGGAATTTTTTTTCCTCTCACTTATATGCCCATATCTATTAGACATAGGAGATCATTTCCTCTAAGCAGGGAGGAAATTATTATCACTAAAATTATAGTTATTATAAGCTAATATTTTAAAAGGATGAAGTTCTATTTTCATTTTTAATATCCAAATTCATCACAATTTTGTACTAAAAAATATGTTTTTATGTAATGCAAACTTAATGAATTAATTATTGTTGATTACCTATCCAAATTCATTGCTTCTTCTAGGTGCTTGCATCAACCATTTTCTTGGTCAAAGACAAACACAAACCTTAGTGTGTTTCCTTAGAATGAAAACTCATCTTCCTAGCACAAATATCAGTGTGACAAAGATCCTTTCTTCCATAGTGAATCCTTAAAATGAATCTAAGACAAACATTAAGACAAACATGAAGGGGCCATAGTATAACGGAGATTTCACTCTTAGTGATTTACACATCTTGATTAGACATTGGATATCATTTCCTCAAGCAGGGAGGAAATGATGAGCACTAAAAATACAGTTATATCTAAAGTTTATTTTAAGCTAACCTTTTAAAATGCTAAAAATCTATTTCCATTTTTAGTATCCAAATTCATCACAATTTGTTTCTATAAGATATGTTTTTATGTACTGCAATATCAATGAATTAAGAAGTGTTGATTACCGCTCCAAATTCATTACTTCCTCTAAGTGCTTTCATCAACCATCTGCCTGGTCATGGACAAACAAAAACCTCAGTATGTTACCTTAGGATTCAGACTCATCAATGTGGCACATGCTTTAGTTTGACAAAGATACTTTCCTTGATAAGAAATCCTTAAAAATAATCTAATAGTGATATTCATTGATTGAAAACTATATCTGACTCGTTTTATTCTTTTCAAATGTTTTTTTCTTGCATTTCCATCAGGGATAATTTTAAGGAGCCATACTTATTTAAAAGTGTATAAATGTTGGTGAATCTTACAAATTCTTAAAACACCAACTATACAAAATTTGGCGATATTTTTCAAAAAATATTCCAATTTCCAAGGATTTTATATCATTTATATAATAATTTGGCTATTTTTAGGGTGAAAAAAATTTACCCCATCAAAATTGGGCGAAATAGGGCTTTAAAAAAAGGAAAATGGCAAATCTTTTTTTGGAGAAAAACTTGGAAAAATAGCCCATGGGCTAAATTTCACCCCTAAAATTATCCTTGATTTCCATGCTGTGTAACATCATCTCTGAGATATTCCAAATTTCAGCTATTGGAATATATTAAATTTGGTGCTTCTTTTTAATTTGAATAATTAGTAATACATTGTATTGCAATCATAATTGAATTTAATATACTTGATTTATGTTGTGAAGATATGGACGCATCAAAACAGATGTTGCTGCATATTGAAGAGACACCATAGGCTAAAAAATTAGTACTCGTTGTAAAAGAATCTTGGGAACAAGCATTGCAAGTTCAATAGTTGTTGGTGTGGTTTACTTGTTGTCTAGTGTGATTCCTGAGAACATTCGTTCGGATATTTTGAACCTAGCAAGCATGAAACAAGCACTTGACGAAGGTGATGCAAAACTTGGTGGTCCAAATATGTTTAAGCAGGGTGCGGGTCGGGTTGACTTGTGGGAATATATTTTATTTTTCGTATCATTTCTTGATGTTTATTATTTAACTTTGCGTTTTATTTTTCCTTCAGCAAGACATTATAATTGATCCATTGATAAGAACTGAATTTTTATATTATTATTAGATAAACACATTTTTGGCATAGATTATCTACTATCCATTGAACTCACTCACTTTCTTCAGTGTGATATATCACAGCATTGATTCATATGAAATCCTTATCAAGTACAAGCCTCAAGAAAGAATTTTTCCAAGTATTCTTGATTTGATAGATTGTCCATATTCATGTCCTTTATGTTGGAAACCTTCAAACCATTGTATCTAGGTGCATTGCTAGTGATATTTAATGCCACTATTTTGAATGGTATGGGAGTCATTGGACATGTTGAGAGTGAACCAATATGGAAGCCCTTTGATGAGGTGGGGAATCTACTTAGTATCCACTCCACCGATTCTAATTTTATTTGGCCAGGGACCATCTACCTTGCTTTGCATATGCAAATTAAGTACCTTGTCCATGGACCGGTTACCCTATGGTCTTTCAAATTTATTGTTCCTACATTTGATAAGTTTGGAAGGACTGGAAAGTTTGAGGCCTTTGTATTAAATACAGTTCCATATTGAAATATTTTTAACACCAAAGCAAATTCTGTTTGAATAT
Source organism: Pseudotsuga menziesii (assembly GCA_001517045.1). NCBI lineage: Eukaryota > Viridiplantae > Streptophyta > Pinopsida > Pinales > Pinaceae > Pseudotsuga > Pseudotsuga menziesii. The sequence goes on along the minus strand of LPNX011037204.1, from coordinate 147,749 downwards.
TCACATTCAATTAAACAATCAGTCTTCATAAATTTCATAGACAACTTATTGGACATTGGTGAGAAATGAACAACATTAGCCTCAACGAAACCTCATATGAATCTACCCCTATTCTGACTACCTTGTTCATATACATGCGCTCTTTATTCCCACTAAGGAAAAACTACGCCCATACTAAGTACCTAAGGTTATACATCATAACAATTTTTTAGGATGTATAAACTCACAAAGATAAAGAATAAAGAGATGACTTGATCACTCATATAAAAGAGGCCTCCAATGCTCAAGCTACATACAAATTAAGAATTTTAAATTTCTTAATTAAATCATGGGAGCTTCATTCCAACATTTATCAGATTTCAATCACATTTTACAATTAAAACAAATGAGGTTACAGTCTCTCGACCAAAATTACTTTACTACTCTATTCTCTTTCTGTGTAGGAACAAGTGAAGAGAGATCATCAAAGAAGTATAGAAGAGGAGAAGAGAGAGAGAGAGAGAGAGAGAGAGAGAGAGAGAGAGAGAGAGAGAGAGAGAAGCCTAATGGAGAGTCAAAAGATCATGGTTGAAGTGGATCATACTCAATACTTAGCGGCATGACATATTCATGAAAGCGTCTAGACAAACAAATTTTAATAGCTATAACAACCACATCATAAGAATCCTCTTACACATATGTATGTCCTATAGCTAGCTCTGAATTTCTCTTTCTCTTATTTGATTCTAGCTTTCCAGTATTTTTCCTCTATCGTAATGATGTATTTGGTTGTTTAAAATAATTCCCATTTTGTAACCATAATATAATCTACTTGATTGCATTTTGCAAGGACTCCCATTATGCAATGTCGATCTTTCCTATGATGAAATTGTAACACCCCGGTTTTGACCCCGTTGCATTAGATGTATATGATGATGTATATATTGTAAATGATCCTGGTGTGGAGCTAAAGGCCAAGGCCCCACCATTGATCGGTTATGTCATGTTTTGGATTTGAATTGTCACCAATGGTATATCGGGGCATGCGGCATATATTATGAAGGTCATCATGTAAATATGCATCTATAATTAAAAATGAACCCGACCAGCTATGATCGCGGCAACTAAAAAGAGAAAGGGGCATGATTTTCACAAGGATAAGGATGTGGGGGAAATTTGTCAAATCTTAGGGCCAAGAGGAAAAATACCCATGTGTCTTCTTCCCTTGCTTAATCCAACCACTTTCATTAAGAAAGGCTACTGGTGGTTGAGGCAGTTAATGGTTTTGGGAGTGGGGTGCCAGGACTGTCAGTCCTCACCCAAACACACACTCCACTAGCAAGAAGCTCTCACACACTCTTCACTCATGCAGGCAATACCGTTCTCCTCACCATGACATTGTTGTTACTCACGCATGTCCAATTTCGCATCCTCTCTGTAAGCTGCTCGCCCTCACGCAGGAATGGAATTCATGTTCCTCCTCACGCAGAGGAATTTTCTGGCTTTACCCCTATGTTTTTCTTCTGCGGATTCATAAATAGTGTAGCCGTACCCTTTACTCACGGGATGATTCGTGGGTTCTGCATTATGGTTGTTCACGCACTGGTCGTGAGACTGTAAATTCGTCCCCATTGTGGCCTGCATACGTTTTGTTTTTCCCAGCAGCATTGGTTGTGCAAAATGGGTTGTTGTTTCCCCATGTCATTGGTAATATGCATGTTGATGCGTTTTGGAGCTGTGGTTTTTCCCTCGGTTGGAATTGTGGTTGTTGTTGTGTTTGGGACTGTGTAATTCGTTAGGGAGTCTTTTCCCTGTTTAAGCTGCGATAGCTAATTGATGGAATACGGGAAATGGTTGGTCTTCAGACTATGTAAGGAGCAGGGATGTTGGCTTGGTTTTCTTGATAAACCTGGTGCTGGAAACCACACAGACAGAGCTAGAGGGCTGGCCTTCTTCTCCATCACCCCTAAATAGCACTGGAAGGGAATGTAGGGCCTGAGGGACTGTGTAGTAGAGAAGGGACTGATTCCTTGTGTTGGGTGTGTTTGGGTGTCTTAGAGGTCAGGCTAGTTCTGGTGTAGGTGTTCTTGACTCTGCAATGAGCTCACCAACTTAGCATTTAGCCTTTCCCCAACTCCCTAATGGCCTGATAAACCCAACTTTGGTGGCTTGGCTGTGTGTTTTGTATAACCTTGGCTATGTGTAAGCCTGCTAGTTCCCTCATTCCTTGGAGAATCATGCCCAGCTCGGGGGTGGCAGTGTTACTGAGAGATTAAGGAGCACACCGGCCTATGGTTGGGTGGAACGTTGCAGCGACGTAGCTGGTTGCGGAGCAAAGTTTTCATAAGATAAGTAATCTTGCCCATTTTTACTTCTGCAACCATATTTTCTGTCAATGATATGAAAATGATGAACATGTTAAAACGAATGCCTATTTAAATGAATTTTTTTTCCGCTGTGTCTGGTAGATAATTGCATCTGTGCATGATACATATTCAATGTGCATGTTTAAGCATTATGTTTCAGCAATTTTTATGAATTTACATGTTCATGGGCTCTTAGCTGGATGGTCAACGCCATGGGTCGCGTCCTCTTCACCGGTCGGAGGCATGGGGATGTGGCAACATGGTATCAGAGCACCAGTTTGGCAACAATGGGCCTCTATGGGCCAAGAAGAAGCAACTGACAGAAGTTGTATTTCATTCTTCCTAGTAGAATTCATAATATGAATGACTGTAAAATTGAGAAATTTGGCTAAGTATGGAACAGTCGGGCCACTAGAGGAATTGACTTCCATCATTGCGGAAGACCAAACTGTCAAGTCTTCTGACGGGGAAGGAATTTCGACGTAGTGAAAGCGCAGCGGAAGCCTGGCCGATGGAACAGTTTGAGAAAAATCGGAAGAAGTTGACGTTTGGTGAGCCACCATTGTGGAAGCCAAAGTCACTAGTCTTCTGATCCAAAAGTCCGTCGATGCCTGACGTTAAAATTGTTCTAAGTGAGTTCCAAATCAGAAGAATTTAACGTTTGGCAAGCCGCCGTTGCGGAAGCCAAAGTCATTTGGCTTCCAATGATAAAGACCGTTGACACCGGAATAGTTGGAGAAGCCGCGAATTTGTCTAAGTGTCATTCGGACGGAGAAACGGTCCGAGCGTCCGCCATTGCGGATGAAATATAGCTTTCGACGGGAAAGTGGTCCGATTGCCAATAGGCGTTATACTCAGAGGAAAGAAGAAAGACCAATTTTGAAAAAGTGTCTAAGTGATGAAATTGACGGAAAAGAAAGTGGTTTCCCATCCACTGTTGTGGAAGACAAAGTCATTTGAATTCCGATGTAAAAAGGCTCCTGAGGTAGCGGAAGAATTAATGATTTCCCGTCCGCCGTTGCAGAAGACCAAACCCCTCAGTCTTCTTGGGAGAATGACTACCTCCGGAAGAAGCAAGTTCTTCAAGCGTCTGCCGTTGCGGAAGCCAAAGTCATTTGGCTTTCGATGTAAAAAGTCGCCGATCAGAAAAAGAAATGGTTTGCACGTCCGCCGTTGCGGAAGCCAAAGCCATTTGGCTTCCGATATGGAAAGACCTCCGACGCCACAAGAGAAAGTGTGCCAATCGGAAGAGGAAGTGATTGAGCGTCCGTCGTTGTGGAAGCAGAAGCGCTAAGACTTCCGATGTGGAAAGACATCCGACTGCTGATGAAAAGGAAAGGAAAATTATGGGTTTTTCCATAGGATTTCTCAGCAGATTTCGACTGTTTTCAGAGGGATTTTTCAGCTATTTTTCAGTGAAATTTTAGGGCTGAAAAGGAGAAAAGTGGTAGTGATCTTATGTGCCAGATTGCATGAAAACCAATAATTTACAAAAAAAATTGCAGGGAAGCCACAAGGGGGAAAGCCCCCTTGACCCCCGTCATCCCCTTCAGACAGTCATTCCTTGATGAAGAAAATTTTGTGTGTTTGGGCATTTGTAATTTTATGATTATTCCAAGAAAAGGTAAGTAATGTTGATTTGTATCAATGTATGCATCTAACAATTGTGTTATTAACATGTTTGAAGAATCATAGTCACCTTCAAGGGAAGTATTCTAGGTAGTACAGTTTGGTAAGTAAGTTGCGGTTCAGTCATACGAACACATGATGGGTATGATGCTCGGGATTCCTACGAGCAAGCAGAAGGTGCCATGGGAGAAAATATCCGTAATAGGAATGATGACATTGAGTCAAATGGAAGGAGATTCCAAGAGACCCCATTAGATGTTACAGCTACCATGAGAAGCTTGATCAAAGCCCAGGAAGAGCAGCATCAGTTGAATGCTGCTATGTTGCATAGTTTGATAGACTTGCAAAGGAAGATAGATTCTGGACGAGGTACAGCAAGACCAGAAGGCAGTAAGAGCAGCACTAGGAGAAGGAGAAGGACTTCTAGTGGATCATCTAATTCTGAAGAATCCAGAGGGGATTCAAGTTCATCTTCTCAAAGAATAAAAATAAAGAGACACCATAGAGATCGCTCTCAGGATGAATTTAAAAAGGAAAAACCTCCTACTTTTGATGGTGAGATAAAGACAGGACAAGAGGCTGAAGCTTGGCTTCTTGGGATAAAGAAGTACTTTCAAGTGCATGATTATTCAGGAAACATGAAAGAAAGAGTTTCCATATTCAATTTGAATGGAAGAGCATCCATTTGGTGGGAACACTTCAAGCAAGTGAAGAGGATCAGTGAAAGGAGACTTAAGTGGAAGTAGTTCAAGAAGTATTTTAAGCAGAAATACCTATCTGACAGGTATTATGATGACAAGATTAATGAGTTCCATGAGTTGATATTGGGACAGCAGACCATGGAAGAGTATGCAAATAAGTTTTTGGAGCTATTGAGGTATGTCCGGTACATCAGAGATGAAAAAGTAAAGGTCCAGCGTTTTCTGAGTGGATTACCTCAGTCTTAAAAAGATAGAATTGAGTTCTATGAACCTAGAACTCTTAAAGAAGCAATAAGAAAAGCTAAGTATTGCTATGAGCAAAGAAAAGGTAAGCCGAATTTCCATAAGGCATGGAAGGACAAGAAGAACGAGAAGTTTGACCAAAGAAAGAAATGTTTCAAACCTTCTAGCTTCAAGAATCAGCAGAAGCAGCCCTCCCAAGCTGTGAGTAAGTCGGTTGGAGTGATAGGAGAAAATCCTAAGGATCCACAACAAAATAGAGGGACACTTCAGTGTTGGAAATGTGGAGGACCCCACATGCACAGAAATTGTCCACTCGAGAATGAGGGTGCAAGGCTAGCTTATAATGTTCAAGAAGTAGAAACAGTGGGTCAAGTAGCAAGGGCAGTTCCTAGGATTTATGCAGCACTGGAGGACCGTCAAGCGGATCACCAGTTAACTGTGGTTGAAGTAGCAGGTAAGATTGTTGAGCAATCTATTTCTATTTTGATTGACCCTGGTTCTACGCACAGTTACATCACTCCTAGAATAGTGGAGATTTGCGCTTTTAAGAAAGTAAAGCATAGGAAGTCTTGGTTAGTTCAGCTAGCCACCGAAACTAAGAGAAAAGTCAGTGAAGTGGTAGAAAAGTGTCCATTGGTCATGACTGTATTGGTCACTTGTGTAGGTCTGAATGTTCTACTGCTTGGTTCCTATGATGTTCTCATTGGAATGGATTGGTTAGAAGCTCACAGGGTGAAGCTTGAATGTTACAATAAGAATTTCGAATGCATGGATGAAGAAGGGAACCTAGTATTTGTGAAAGGCATTCCAAAGGTGATTTCAGTAAGGAAGGTTTCAGCAATGCAGTTAAAGAAGTTCTGTAGGAAGGGTTTCTAGTTGTATGCAGCTCATATTTTGGAAACATGAGGAGATGAAACCCCTAGGTTGGAGGACTATCAGGTGTTATAGGAATTCAGGGATGTGTTTCCTGATGATATTCCAGGGCTTCCTCCCAAGCGGGACATTGATTTCACTATTGAACTTGTTCCAGGAGCAGCACCAGTGTCCAAGGCACCCTACAGGATGAGTACACCAGAGATGCTAGAATTGAAGATGCAACTGCAAGAGTTGTTGGAAATGAACTATATCCGACCAAGTGTGTCTCCTTGGGGAGCACCAGTTCTGTTTGTAAACAAGAAAGATGGTACACTCAGGTTATGTATTGATTACAGATAGTTGAACAATGTTACTGTGAAGAACAAATATCCTTTGCCTAGGATTGATGACCTCTTTGATCAAATGAGAGGAGCAAAGGTATTTTCCTAGATTGACTTGAGGTATGGTTACCATCAGGTAAGGATCAAGGATGAAGACATTCATAAGACCGCCTTCAGGACAAGGTATGGGAATTATGAGTTTGTAGTGGTACCGTTTGGTCTCACGAATGCACCAGCTACATTTATGTGCCTCATGGATAGTGTCTTCAGTAGGTATTTGGACAAGTTTGTTCTTGTTTTCCTTGATGACATTCTTGTTTATTCTAAGAATGAGAAAGAGCATGAAGAGCATTTGAGATTGACATTGAAATTGCTCAGGGAGCATCAGTTGTATGCAAAACTAAGCAAGCGTGACTTCTATAGAGATAGAATTCAGTATTTGGGTCACATTATTTCAGAGGAGGGTATATCTATGGACCCTGAAAATATTGAAGCCATTACGAATTGGCCTACTCCAAGAAATGTGACAAATGTAAGATCTTTTATGGGACTTGCAGGATACTACAGGAGATTCATTGAGGGATTCTCCAAAGTTGCACATGATATCACTTCTTTGCAAAAGAAGGGGATGAATTTCTAATGGACATTGAGGTGTGAAGAAATTTTCCAGAGGTTGAAGAATCTTCTCACCAGTGCACCAGTATTGAAGGTTGCAGATCCAAAAAAATATTTTGTGGTGTGTACCGATGCATGCGGACAAGGGCTTGGAGGATTCCTTATGCAGGACAACCATGTGATATGTTATGAGTCAAGAAAGTTGAAGGAACATGAGAATAACTATGCCACTCATGATCTAGAGCTTGCAGCCATAGTACATGCTCTCAAGATGTGGAGACATTACTTGATGGGCAGGAAATTTGAGCTCAGAACAGATCACTGTGGACTGAAGTATTTTTTTGATCATCCTACTTTGAATGCTAGGCAAGCAAGATGGCTGGAGTTTTTATGTGAGTTTGATTTTGAGATCAAGCACATAAAAGGTAAGGAGAATAAGGTAGTTGATGCACTCAACAAAAAGGCGCAGGAAATGCATGTGGCATCTCTTAGTATTTTCCAATCAGATTTGAGGCAGCAGATTGTTAGTCATGTTGCTGGAGATGAATTGTATGAGCAGGTAAAAGACAAGTTGTAGCAGCAAGGTCTTGAGAAGAGGTATGATGGATATAAATTGGAAGAAGATGGACTTCTCACTTATAAAGGTAGAATTTATATTCCAGATGTAGCGGATTTGAGGAGAGTTGTTATGGATGAAATCCATCAAGCTCCATATTCTGGACACCCAGGATATCAAAAGACCATTGCTACAGCTAGAAAGCAGTACTTTTGGTCAGGTATGAAAAAGGACATGGCTGAGTACATTTCAAGGTGTATGAAGTGTCAACAGGTAAAGGTTGAGCATCAACATCCAGCAGGTTGGTTGCAACCTTTGCCAATTCCGGAATGGAAATGGGAAGTTATTTCCATGGATTTTATTACAGGATTGCCGATGACTTGGAGACAACATGATTCCATCATGGTTGTGGTAGACAAGTTGACTAAGGAAACACATTTTATACCAGTTAAGTCTACGTATGAGACTGGTGACATTGCAAAGATCTTCATGAGGGAGATATTCAAATTGCATGGATTTCCTAAGGCAATAGTCTCTGGCATGGATGCCAAGTTCATTTCCAACTTTTGGAAGGGGTTGTTTGCAGATTTGGGTACAAAGCTAAACTTCAGCACTGCATACCATCCTCAGACAGATGGTTAGACAGAGAGAGTTAATCAAGTTCTTGAAG
>LPNX011037204.1:120840-139748 GCA_001517045.1 Pseudotsuga menziesii | reverse complement strand
GAAGATTACTTACACTTGGTAGAGTTTGCTTATAACAATGGACATCAGGCATCCTTGGGGATGAGTCCATATGAAGCTTTGTATGGAAGAAGGTGTAGGACATCAGTGACTTGGGATAATCTAGTGAACCGGATTGTGCTTGGACCAGAATTGCTCAAGGAAATGGAGCAAGAGGTTGTAAAGATCAGGCAGAACCTAAAAGTAGCACAGGACAGACAGAAAAGCTATGCCGACAAGCATAGGGTGAACATGGAGTTCAGTGTTGGGGATCATGTTTACCTCAGATTGAGGGCAAGGAAGAGTTCCTTGAAGATTGGAATTTGTACCAAGTTGTCACCGAGATATTGTGGGCCGTTTGAAGTACTTGAAAGGATAGGGCCAGTTGCATATAGACTTGCATTGCCTGCTAGCACTAGAGCTCATAATGTTTTTCATGTTTCTTTGCTTAAGAGATATGTACATGATCCTAACCATGTGATAAATTGGGATGTGATTCAGGTGGAACTCAAGGGAGAGTTCTGAATTGAGCCAATGCGCATCATCGACAAGAAGGTCACAATGCTCCGGAACTGAGCCATAGTTCAGGTAAAGGTGCAATGGAAGCACTTCAGACTTGAAGAGGCTACATGGGAGCTGGAGGATGCCATGCGATTGGCACATCCATTTTTGTTCAACTCTGCGGAACACTGAGGCAATACGAGTGTAGCATTTTGTTCAAATTTTGTAAAGCACTGAGGACAGTGCTATTGAAGGGGGAGGGGAATGTAACACCCCAGTTTTGACCCCATTGCATTAGATGTATATATTGTAAATGATCATGGTGTGGAGCTAAAGGCCAAGGCCCCACCATTGATCGGTTATGTCATGTTTTGGATTTGAATTGTCACCGATGGTATATCGGGGCATGCAGCATATATTATGAAGGTCAACATGTAAATATGCATCTCTAATTAAAAATGAACCTAACCAACTATGATCGCGGCAACTAAAAAGAGAAAGGGGCATGATTTTCACAAGGATAAGGATGTGGGGGAAATTTGTCAAACCTTAGGGCCAAGAGGGAAAATACCCATGTGTCTTCTTCCCTTACTTATTCCAACCACTTTCATTAAGAAAGGTTGCTGGTGGTTGAGGAAGTTAATGGTTTTGGGAGTGGGGTGGCAGGACTGTGAGTTTTCACCCACACGCACACTCCACCAGCAAGAAGCTCTCATGCACTCTTCACTCATGTAGGCAATACCATTCTCCTCACAACGACATTGTTGTTACTCACATACATCCAATTTTGCGTCCTCTCTGTACGATGCTCCCCCTCACGCAGGAATGGAATTCGTGTTCCTCCTCACGCAGAGGAATTTCTTGGCTTTACCCCTGTGGTTTTCTTCTGTGGATTCATAAATAGTGTGGACGTACCCTTTACTCACGGGCTGATTCATGGGTTCTGCATTATGGTTGTTCATGCACTAGTCATGAGACTGTAAATTCATCCCCATTGTGGCCTGCATACGTTTTGTTTTTCCGAGCAGCATTGGTTGTGCAAAATGGGTCGTTGTTTCCCCACGTCATTGGTAATATGCATGTTGATGCGTTTTGGAGCTGTGGTTTTTCCCCCAGTTGGAATTGTGGTTGCTGTTGTGTTTGGGACTGTGTAATTCATTGGGGATTCTTTTCCCTGTTTAAGCTATGATAGCTAATTGATTGCATACGGGAAATGGTTGGTCTTCAGACTGTGTAAGGAGCAGGGATGTTGGCTTGGTTTGCTTGATAAACTTGGTGATGGAAACGAGACAGACAGACCTAGAGGGATTTCCTTCTTCTCCATCACCCTTGAATAGCATTGGAAGGGAATGCAGGGCCTGAGGGACTGTGTAGCAGAGAAGGGAATGATTCCTTGTGTTGGGTGTGTTTGGGTGTCTTAGAGGTCAGGCTAGTTCTGGTGTAGGTGTTCTTGGCTCTGCAATGAGCTCACCAGCTTAGCATTTATCCTTTCCCCAAATCCCTAATGGCCTGATAAACCCAACTTTGTTGGCTTGGCTGTGTGTTTTGTATAACCTTGGCTATGTGTAAGCCTGCTAGTTCCCTCATTCCTTGGAGAATCATGCCCATCTCGGGGGTGGCAGCGTTGCTGAGAGATTAAGGAGTACACCGGCCTATGGTTGGGTGGAACGTTGTAGCGACGTAGCTGGTTGTGGAGCAAAGTTTTCATAAGATAAGTAATCTTGCCCATTTTTACTTCTGCAACCATATTTTCTATCAATGAAATGAAAATGATGAACATGTTAAAATGAATGCTTGTTTAAATGAATGTTGTTTCCATTGTGTCTGGTAGATAATTGCATCTGTGCGTGATACATGTTCAATGTGCATGTTTAAGCATTATGTTTCAGCATTTTTTTTTATGAATTTACATGTTCATGGGCTCTTAGCCGAATGGTCAACGCCATGGGTAGCATCCTCTTCGCCGGTCGGAGGCATGGGGACGTGACATAAATAATTCCTACAAAAATGTTCTCAATAACATTGTAGTTTCTTGTATTGACATCCTCATCATTAAGCTCCAAACCAAGGGTTTCACTTAGAGGATTCCTAAGATTCCTAATTTTTAAAGGCATTTGGTTTTCAACCCTTTTGAGACTAGAAAGACTGAGGCATTTCACTTTTCTACTACCATATTTTCTTAAACCATCTCCACAATATTGTTTACCACCACTATTGGTATCATTTATCTTTCTCTCTTTATCCTTCTTCCTTTTATGACAAAAGCATTTGTGAACTTGTTTTTCTGTTAACATCAATTCTACTGAAAGCTTCCCTTTCATTTCTTCCGTGGAAAAATTTTCCTCTATATGTCAAATTTCATAAGAACAAATTTGCAGTAAATATTCTTGAAAAGGAACATTGGGCTATTCAGGAAACAATAATCGAAACTTAAGTATTCATTTCATACAAAATATTGCATTCTAAAATCTCAAAGATTTGGTTTCAAATTTAATACCTGATTACTTTAAAAGCTAATGTGTTTTGTGCTCACAAACAACTAAAATTCTAAAACATACCTCCATAGAATCTCTCTAAACCCTCAACTTGAGATAGTATCTTTAATATTCTTTTCCCAGTGTTCTCTAGACATATATTATCCTTAACAGAACTCATGATACTAATATCTAAATCACCCTGCAAAAATTACTGCAACATAGCATCTAAAATACAAGAGAATTGGAAAATATTGGTTAGAGTAAAGCTGCAGAGTTGTGTCAAAATAAACCATATAAAACAAAACAATTAATCTAAGTCACTATTGTCCAAACTAAAACTTAGCATATCCAATAGTCTGAATGCGACATAACATGAACAAATTACACAATATACATGCACGGTTCTTCATGCTTCTTCTCCAACCATAAATACGTTCCTTATGGGTCATTTTGCACTAACTAGTAACATGCAATAGTGATAATAATTTATAATATTAAAGGACTTTGAAAAGTTGACCTTTTGAATCTATATTGTTTGTATGAGGTCAAACCTCCACTCAGTGCATCCATGATTTATTCTTTTAGCTTTTCCATACATCATATTTTGTCATTGTCTGCTCTAGGAGGACATCATCGATAGTCCTAAATTGTGCCCATAACTACCTCACATCCACGAAAATGGCCCAAATTGAATGTCGAGGATTCTAGAAGGTGAAAAAATTGAATAATGTTCAAAACAATACCCATATTGGCTTAATTATTGTTTTAAATTGTTGTTATAGGGCCGAGAACGACCCAACTATTAGGTACAAGGGTTTTTCATTGTCATTAATTGTCCACAGGTGGCATGGATTTCCCGTAATTCATTTTACAACTAAGAAAAAGAAAAAATTATGAATTTTACTTTTTCAAATGTTTTGTGCAGAATTTTCTCAAAGGTATGGCTTTAGCAAGCAACGAGATCTAGTAGTTACCATCAACATTTTAAATTTTTCATATTTATAAGAAGCATAAGTTAAACATTTTTATGGAGCATACTCGTTGATTGAAATGGTTTCTGAAATTCTAATAACCAACATAGATTCATCTCAAATAGAATACATGGTGGCCCTTTAAAGAAAAAACAGGGCATGGAGTTATCTTGGCACCTAAGAGCATTGGGTTTTTGAGTCCATAGAGCACTAGTTATTGTATTATAATTAACACCATAGACACTTACATATCCTATTAAACACATTCACAGTCTATCTTTGAACTGTCAATTCATGGGAATTTTGACATGATGCCCAAAAGGAATGAGCAAAACTAGAAACAAACCCACATTTTGCAGACATGACAACTAGAGAAATACCCACAAAATTATATGATTCAAATCCATATTTTATGGTGAGGTATGAACTTTCTTACCTTGATCATAATCTATGATTTTTGCACAAATCAAGTCATGATGTTTGCACAAATCAGAAGCATAGTCGAGAATGTAAAATCATTTGGCCTCATCCCCATCATCAACGCTTGCCAATGCATCTTGAGAGCCTCTTAATCATTCCCATTCAAATCATAGCATGCAATCATATCGCTCCAAAAAACCACATTCCATTTAGGCATATTTTCAAACACTTTTGTTTCATCCTCAACAACCCTGCATTTGGCATACATATCAACAATGGCACTTCCCACAAAGATACCTGAATCAAATCTCATCTTGAGAAGACCAACATGGACATGTATTCCGTCTTCCAATGCCACAATCCTAGCAACTACCTTTAACACACTTGCGAATGTGAGTTTGTTCAACCACATTCCTTTTCTTTGCATCCGTACAAACAGATTCAAGGATTTCTCCATAGGCAGACTCTGTACTAGTTATCTAGCGCCAACTGGCTACTATCTAGGTAATTTGAGAAGGAAATCTCCATGAATTTTGGATAGTCCTCCATGAATGAACTCAAGAAGAGGTCGGTCAGTAGTTTAGGTTCAAGTTGGAGGTGTTTACATGTTGCATTATGATTGTATACCATAAAACATATGTTTATTGTATACCATATGGCTATGTTTATCTTGTTTATTTATTTTTATATTGGTATGTGTGATATTATATTTTATATGTGTATGTGTATTTAATTATATATTTTGTTTGTTTTTATATTGTTTTTTGTTATATTATATGTTTTAATATATATATATATATATATATATATATATATATATATATATGATTTATAATTTATAATTTATATATGGTATGTTTTGAAATTATATAGTATGTAATAAAGGTGTTGTTGCCCGTAGTATTTTCGGCTTTGTCTCCTTTTCAAAAACCTTTCCATGTTTTGGCAGAAGCTGTTAGTTGGGCTTGTGTAGGTGAGGGAGAAGGACAAGGTAAAATAATAGGAACTATTGGTTGAGTAAAGGTTAATACCAAATGAGGAGTTTCCACACCTTACATAGGAGGAACAGGAGGATGTATGTAATGTATAATGATCCACAAGGTGATATTAGGTCAACTGAATGTGGCCATCATGACCATACTCAACATTCTTTATTGACATGTTATATTGAGAAGCAAGGTGACTTCCTATTTTTTGATACCATATAACTATTACATTATAATTCGTATTATTTAATACCTTTTGGTTATCCAAACTGATTCATTTGTATGAAAAAGTGAAATGAAATGGAAATGGAATTGCATAAAATAATACTGACATTATAATAGAAGATGGATTTTAAAATTAGTTAGATATATTCAATTCTAAAATTAGGTAGGTTGGGGGACATCCCGAATGATTGAAATTTATTATTGGAAGGAATGAATTGTTGTAAAATTGATTAAATAGACACCTAAACCGTAGGATGTCGCATTCAATTTGTGAATGAGTGATCACCGCAAATATAGTTTTATTTATTGAGCCCTGCCATCCCACAAAATTCACAATGATGTATGTAATACAATTATATGTTTTATGGATTTATAGAGAGAGTGATCCAAGAAAGTGTACCTTGTCATTGTTATTTACCTCTAGATATGCATGGATATGGTCCAATACAATGTTTTTTTTCTATTTAGGTTGATCCCCAGTCCTTGATTAGTCTAGTATTGACATGCATGTTATTAAACATATCCATAGACTCCCTAAAGTATATTTCATTATATTGTAGTACTAGGTCTAAATTGGGTGGTATAGGACTTTCTTTGTTAATTTTAGGGATACAAATGATCAGAATATATGTTTGAGGGATAATACAACATATGCTAGACAATTTATTGCTTAAACTAGTGAATTTTGCAGGTACACTTTGAATTAGGATATATCAAAGATTGAAGAAATCTTGTGTAAATGTATGGAATGCTATAAGTAGTGTCAAACGATATGGTGCAAATTTTTTTGAATAAACTATATAAAACTCACTTTCAAATTAAATAAACAAAGAATGCACATTTAGGTTATAATTGGTCCCACTTAATTCTATGGTGCAATGGTTGTGAGACTAGCATAAATTGAAGACATCTTGAAATATATGATGTACATTTAACATGTTCATTATCTTTGTAGGATATTTTATTCATGAATGACCCTATCCTGACACAATTAAAAATCACTAACATAAATGACTAATTCATATTCTTCTAGCTAGTCATTTTTTATGTCGTGACTAAATTGGTCATTTATGTTAGTCAGTTTTAACTTTGTCACTTATTATCTAGTCATATTTGTTAACTAGTGACTAAATTAGTCATTTATTGTTGGGTCAATCAAAATTTCTCATATTTAGGAGTAAATCACTTGAAAAACCTGTGGTGACTGGAATTTTTAGTCACGTAGTATCTAATTCCTCATTTTTTACTAGTGATACAATTGATAAAACATGGACGCACGCAATGAAAAGGGTTCCCTAAACCCGAAAGAATGGTAATAATTGATTGGATTTGGGAGATATTTGACTGCATTTTCCATCCAAGAGTTTACCACTTCCTCGAGGTAAAATCAGGTGATGGCCTCATTGAGGAATTTGGAAAAATATGTTGAGGAGGTCTAAGTGCAAAATCCCTGGAAAAAAAATTAGGATGGAAAGAGGCCACTAGGGTATGAGTATGGTCATCGAAATACCTCTCCTTAAGGCTTTCCTAGTCAAATTCCCACTTAAATAGGCATGTGTAGGGAATAAAAGGAGGTCGATAAGGAATTCCATGGAGCTAGGAACTTTGATTTTTTGCATATGCAGGCCGACCATGAGGAATTGTGGAAAAATCATCATTGTAGAAAATGGAGTAAATCCATGATCAGTCTAAGTGAATGGTTTCAGAGACAAGCCCACTGGTCTCAGTGAATATACTGGTGTTGGGGTATTTTCTCTTTTTCTCCTATAGAGCAGACTTTGACGTGGTGTTTCTGTTGATGTAATTGTAACTTCAGAATGTATTCACTTATGTATCTTATGTATTGTACCCTGATGTTTATTCCAGGATGTGTCTGTAATGTAATTAAGTCATGTCATGCCCCAATGTTTCGATCAGGAGTTTCTATAATGTAAACAAGTCATGTCAAGTCATTTTAAGTAACCCTCCTATTGGTCAAGGTTTAAAGTTTCCAAAGTTTTGGGGCACTAGGGTTGTTAGACACACCTAGTGAAGTCGGCCCTAGTAGGGTTTTGTCAAGTTAGGAATTATTATAAATAGAGAGATAGCCTCTCTATTTATCACACACTCACTCACACTCATTTGTAGCACATAGCTGAGGAAGAAGAAGACACTGGGGCTAGGAAGAAAGAGGTTACTGTTGCCGGGATATCATCTTACTGTTTTGGGGTTTTACTTTTGGTGCTGATTCTATCTCTGAGGAAGTTGCAGGGTTTTCTCCATTTATGGTTTCCTTGAGGAAAAAAATTGTGTTCATTGTCTCTTGTGTTTGATTGTTGTGCTTGTTATTCTCTCAGTTAAAGATCCTAATATAATGCTAGCTTAATGTTAAAAATCTAGCATGGTATCAAAGCTAACCTGAGAAGAAGACACTATGCAGCTGTGGGAACTAGGGATTCCTACTTTGTGGATCTCTCTCCACATATTTTCAAGAAAATAAGGTTGAACTAAATCTCCTCCCTAAGGCGCATCTTTCTGTCGAAGCAGAATCCAATTCTGAGTTTTTTCAGTTTTGGACCCGACACTGCTGCCAAAAATTAGGGCTTTCCACAGAAGTGGAATTTTTTAGTGAGCCCAAGCCTGGATTGATCTCCTCCTCAAAATTGAATTTTAGAGATCAATATCAAAGCATTTGGTTGGACAGAACTCTGAAAATAAATCCAAACCCTAATCTACTCCTGAACCAACACTGTAGAATCTCAGCTCCAAATCTAGATTCGACATCTCAACCTGGTAAGATATAAATCTTTTGTATTTCCATTTGAGGTTCTTAGTTAATATGTCTCATCATACCAGGCTTGATGAAAATCTTGAGGGAGCTGATAAATTCTAAGCTTGGAAGTATAGGATCTCCTTGATCCTGGAAGAAAATGAGTTGGACTCCTACATCAATTAGGAGGTTCCAGTTACAGAGGGAGATGAGGCTAAGGCCTTACACAAGAATAATTTGGTTGTGAAAAAGAGGATTATTGTTGATTCAATCAAGGATCACCTCATACCACAGGTGTCCTCCCTAAAGACACCTAAAGCTATGTTTGATGCCCTAGCCAAATTGTTTGAAGGAAAGAACATAAACAAGAAAATGACTTTGAGGAACCAGTTGAAGAATGTGAAGATTTAGAATGCAGAGACCATCCAGTATTACTTCACAAGAGTCTCTCATCTCAAGGAACATCTAAAAATAGTAGATGAAGAAGTGGAAAATGCAGAGATTGTAATGAACACCTTGAATGGTCTCCCTAGGACATGGGACACTTTCATTCAAGGGATTTGTGCCAAAAAGAATTTAGTCAAGTTCAACAGAATTTGGGAAGAATGCTGACAAGAAGAATCTTGGATAATAGCTTGAGAAGAAAACACGGGAAGTGAATATCAAGCTCTCACAGTTCAATCCAAGAAACCCAGAAGGGACCATCATCATCATCATTCTAAAGGTAAGCACTCTTCCTATAAGAAATCTCAACTCAGATGTTATACTTGTGATGAAATAGAACACTTTGCCAGATATTGTCCTAGAAACAAAAGAAACCCCCACAAGAAGAAAAACAATAAGAGAAGACATCATGGTCATGCTGCAGAAGATGATGAAACTTCCTCAAAGAGAAACAAGCAAGAAAGTGACAAAGAATATGTTTTGATTTCCACTCTCATGGGAATTATCACACATGGAAGCAATGATTGGCTTATAGAAATTGGGTATTCCAAACATATGATGGGATTCAAAGAGTATTTTGTGAGACTATCAGAACATGAATCACCTCACAAGGTGAAGCTCAGATATGACTACCAGTATCCAATAAAAGTTAGTGGGGAATCCTCCTATAAGCTAGACTCTGGAAAATCCATGAATATGAAAAATGTATTGTTTATACCGGGACTCAAGAAGAACCTCCTCTCCATAGTTGCATTAGATGCAAAAGTCATGAGGGTTGCATTTGTAGATGGCCAATTTCTCATGTGGCCAAAAGGAAATACCTTTCATGATGTAGTAGTGATTGGGGAACAAGAGGGAGGTCTATAAAAATTGAAGGGCCATCTAGAACAAGCCTTGATCCATCACACAGTAGATCCAAATGAAATTTGGAATAGAAGGCTTGCACATGTGCATTACAGAGCACTACCACTTGCAAGCAAAGTTGTTGAAGTTCTTCCAGAAATTCAAGAAAAACATGATGGAGTCTACAAAGGATGTGTGAAAGGAAAGAATACAAAGAAGACATTTCCAAGTAGTGAGAGCAAGGAAAAAGGAATCTTGGAAATCATCCACTCCGATGTATGTGGACGAATGTCTGTTAGAATTTTATCATTAAGCTAGAATTATATTAGGATCTTTTAACTAAGAGAATAACAAGCACAACAATAAAACACAAGAGACAATGAACATAGTGTTTTTCATTGTGGAAACCATAAATGGAGAAAACCCTGCAACTTCCTCAGAGATAGAATCAACACCAAATAGAAAATCCCAAAACAGTAAGATGATATCTTGACAGTAGTAACCTCTTTCTTCCTAGCCCTAGTGTCTTCTTCTTCCTCAGCTATTCGCTACAACCGAGTGTGAGTGAGTGTGTGATAAATAGAGAGGATAGCTCTCTATTTATACTAATTCCCAACTTGACAAAACCCTACTAGGGCCAAATTCACTAGGTGAGTCTAACAACCCTAGTGCCCCAAAACCGCGGGGACTTTAACGCTTGAACAATAGGAGGGTTACCCACAATGACTTGACATGACCTGTTTACATTATAGAACCTCCCGATAGGAACATCAGGGCATGACATAACTCAAATACATTATAGACACTTCTTGGAATAAACATCGGGGTACAAGACATAAGATATACAAGTGAATACATTCTGAAGTTACAAATACATCAACACTCCCCCTTAACTAGGAAGGTATTCTTTCGACACAATTTTCAGCACTGGTCTTCTTCTCTGTATCGATTGGATCATCTCATCATCTTCATCTTCAAGTTGTCTTCATATTCAAGTTGTCTTCTTTGTCTTCAAGTCTTCTTTGTCTTTAAGTCTTCTTCATCTTCAAGTCACCTTCGTATTCAAGTCTTCTTTAAGTCATCTTCTTCTTCAAGTCTTCTTCATCACTGGATATGGATCATCACGACTACTAGATCATCACTGTATCATCATCAAATCTGGATCACCACTTGATCTAGATCATCATTAAGTCTGGATCATCACTTGATCTGGATCATCATCAAGTCTGGATCATCATCATCGGTGCTATCTCAAAATGGTGCTATCTCTCGATAGTTCTTGTCACGGGCAGTTCTACAGAGCCAGCCCTTTTTCATGTTGGTTGTAGGCATACCCTTCATGTAGGTACTCAGCACTTATATCTGAACCTAAGTCAGAATGGACCAACCAGCTCTTACATCTGACCTCATCTTGTCAGAAAGGCATGCCCAACACTCACATCTGACCTCATCTTGTCAGAAAGGCCTAGCACTCACATCTGACCATGTGTAAATGCATCACACTAGAATGGGTCAACACTTACATTCGACCTCATCTTGTTAGAAAGGATCTGCACTTACATATGACCCCTTCTTGTTAGAAAGGCACAACACTCACATATAACCATGTGTAAACACATCGCGCCAAAATGGCTCAACACTTACATCCGACCTCATCTTGTCAGAAAGGCTCTACACTTACATTCGACCATGTGTAAACACATCACATAGAAAGGGCTCTCAGTCCTAGACTAAAGATTTCTGGTAACTAACTAGGTTCCTCCATTCTCCCACAGAATGGCATCATCCCTTATATATGATCAAGTGGGAACATATCCCTCAATCACATCAGAATGGCCATGCACTCACATCTGATCATGTAATACTACATCCTATAGTCATATCAGAATGGCCCTCAGTCCCAGACTGAGTATTCCTAGTAACCAACTAGGTGCCTCCATTCCAAGAATGGCATTCAGCCCTTACATTTGATCATGTAGGAACAAATCCTACGGTCACATCAGAATGGCTCATCACTCACATCTGACATGGAAGGAACCAAATCCTCTCACAATGATAGATGGCTCGGCCCTTACATTTGACCATGGAAGGAACCTAATCCTCTCACCATGTCAGAATGGATCTAGGTCTCATAATTTTCCCTTGGAGGGAACCTCGATCTAGAGAACAACAAGATTCTCCTTGAAGTACTCAAGCTTCACTCTAGCCAATGGCTTTATCAACACATTAGCTATCTGTTCGTCCATCGCAACATACTGGAGCTTCACTGCTCCTCTCTGCCCCATATCCCTGATATAGTGATACTTGATCTCGATATGCTTCAACTTGTCATAGAACACAGGGTTCTCTGACAACTTCACACAACTTTGGTTGTCGCAATATATACAACCAGCATCCAACTGGAGATCAAATAAATCAGACAATAGCTTTCTCAGCTATACTGTCTTGCAACTAGTTGAAAAAGCTACAACATACTCTGCTTCAGCTGTACTCAGTGCCACATAGGACTGCTTCCTGCTAAACCAAGAGATCATACCCGATCCCATACTGAAGCAACATCCTAAAGTGCTCTTCCTATCGATGGCACTACTAGCCCAATCTGAATCAACATAACCCTCTACGTTAATCTTTTGATTTTCCTTGTACTTGAGCCCATAATCAACTATACCCTTCAGGTACCTCATAATATGCTTTGCAGCAATCAAGTGAACATGTCTCAGATTTGTCAGGATCTGGCTCAAGGTGTTCACAGGAAAGCAAATATCTTGTCTCATGTTCGTCAGGTACATCAAGGACCTAATCATCTGACGATACATCGTAGCATCAACCACTTCTGATGAAGCATCACTCAATAGTTTTAGGTTTGCTACCATAGGTGTGGTTATGGCCTTGCATTCCATCATCCTGAATCTCTTCAGAATCTCTACTGCATACTTTCCTTGTCCAAGGAATATTCCATTAGCATTATGCCACACCTTCATGCCTAATAAATAGTGCATCATCCCCAAGTATTTCATTTCAAACTCGCCAGCAAGTTTCCTCTTGGTATCAGTAATCAACCCATCCATACTTGTTAGAAACAGATCATCCACATACAGTAGAAGTATCACTGGATTGCCATCTTCAACCTTGTAGTAAAGGTTGGAATCTTCTTTACTCTTGGTAAATCCCAAACTAGATAGGAAACCATCAATTCTGCCGTACCATGTCTTGGGTGCCTGTTTCAAACCATACAGGGCTTTCTTCAATCTACCCACATGAGACTCCCTATCATGTGTCTCAAAACCGAGTGGTTTTTCCACATACACTTCCTATTCTACTACACCATTCAAGAAGGAAGTCTTGACATCCATCTAATGTATCTTCCATTTCACCACTGGAGCCAGAGCAAGTACTAATATGATGGAAGTGTATCTGGCTACAGGTGCAAAGGTTTCTTCATAATCTATTCCTTCTTTCTGGGAGAAACCACGAGCCATGAATCTTGCTTTATATTTCTCAATGCTGCCATCTACAACATGCTTGATCTTGTAGATCCATTTGGAAGTTACAATGGACTTCCCTTCTGGTTTTGGGACAACATCCCAAAAATAATTCTTCATGATTGATTGATATTCTTCAATCATAGCCTCCTTCCATTCTTTCCTTTTCGTCGCTTATTCATATTTGAAAGGTTCTTTATCAATAATGTCACATAGCAAGGCTACATAACTGGAGTAGGACCTAGTTCTCTTTATTCCTCTAGGTGTTTTTTCTGAAGCTCCATATCTTTCTCCACCTTGGATAATTTCACATACCCAAGCAAGTTTCCTCTTATGAGGATTCTTCTCTTGAGGTGGATCTACAGGTTCTTAAGGTTCTTCAAATTCTCGATCTTCTTCTTGAATTTCTTCGTTCATGGTTGTGTCATGAATTTTGGGTGCTCTTGTTTCTTCGGGTTCTTCAGTCGATCTCTTCCTAGATTTGATGTAGGTTGAATCTTCATCAAATGTTACATATCTACTAATGTCAATCTTCTTGAACCCTCGAAAGTATATTCTGTAAGCCTTCGAGCTTTTAGAGTATCCCACAAATATACCCTTCTTTCCTGAAGGATCTAAATTTGTCCTCTTTTCTTTCGGAATGTGTATCTATACAGGACAGCCGAATATTCTGAGATGGCTGACTTCTATCTTCTTGTTGGAGAAGACTTTTTTAGGAGTCTTGTTCTCGAGTACTGTGTGTGGAGTATGGTTCTATACAATCACCGTTGTTCTAGCAGCTCCTGCCCATAGATACATGGGAAGATATTGGTCATGAAGCATGGCCCTTGCTACTTCCATGATCATTCTATTCTTTCTTTCTACAATCCCATTCTGTTATGGATTATATGGAGTGGATAACTTTCTCTTAATCCCTGAGTCTTTGCATAGCTCTTTGAATTCATTTGATGTGAATTCTCCACCATTATCTGATCGAAAGGTCTTGATATTATTTTCCGTGTGGTTCTTGATCAAGGCTTTGAATTCCTTGAACTTGCTGAATAATTCATCTTTTTTCTTCATAAAGTATATCCATGCATTTCTAGAAAAATCATCGATGAAAGAAACATAGTATACATACCTGCATAGTGAACAGGATGACATTGGACCGCATACATCGGAGTGGATGATTTCCAATATTCCTTTTGCCTTGCTTTCACTACTTTAAATGTATTCTTTATGTTCTTCCCTTTTGTACATCCTTTGCATACTCCTTCATGTTTTGTATGCATTTCTGGGATAACTTCAATAGATTTTCTTGCGAATGGTAGTGCTCTGTAATGTACATGTGCAAGCCTTCTATGCCAAAGCTCATTTAGTTCTATGGAGTCATGAACCAAAGCTTGTTCTGGTTGGCCCTTCAATTTGTATAGTCCTCCTTCTTGTTCCCTAATCACTACTGCATCATCAAAAGACTTTACATTTGGCCACATGAGGACTTGGCCATCTACAAATGCAACCCTCATTCCTTTTGCATCTAATGCATATATGGAGAGGAGGTTATTCTTTAGTCCAGGTACAAAAAATACATCTTTCATCTTGATAGGATTTCTAAAGTCTAGCTTGTATGAGGATTCACCACTACCTTTTATTGGATATTGGTAGTCATCTCCAAGTTTCACCTTGTGAGGTGATTCATGTTCAAATAGTTTCACAAAGAATTCCTTGAATCCTGTCATATGTTTGCAATAACCACTATCTATAAGCCAACCATTGCTACCATGTGTGATAGTTCCCATGAGAGCAGAGATTAGAAAATATTCTTCATCACTTGAAGAATCATCACTGACTTGTTTGTTTCTCTTTGTGGAAGGTTCATCATCCTTTGCAGAATGATAATGATGTCTTCTCTTGTTTCCCTTATTCTTGTGAGAGCTACTTTTGTTTCTAGGACAATCTCTATCAAAGTGTCCTCTTTCATCACATGTATAGCAAATGAACTTAGACTTATATCTAGGATTTCTAAAGTTATTCCTTTGATGAGAGTACTTACTTTTTTGGTGGAAGGATTTGGTTTTCTTGGATTGTACCATGAGAGCTTGATATTCACTTCCCATGTTTTCTTCTCGAGCTACTATCTGAGCTTCTTCTTGAGAGCATTCTTCCCATAGTCTCCCGAACTTGACTAACTTCTTTTTGGCACAGATCCCTTGAATGAAAGAGTCCCATGTCCTAGGGAGACCTTTCAAGGTGATCATTACAATCTCTACATTCTCCACTTCTTCATCTACTACTTCAAGTTTCTATTTGATATAGGATACCCTTGTAAAGTAAGACTGGATGGTCTCTACATTCTGGATCTTCACATTCTTCAACTAGTTCCTCAAGGTCATCTTTCATTTTATGTTCTTTCCTTCAAACAATTTGGTTAGGGCATCAAACATAGCTTTAGGTGTATTTAGGGAGGACACCTATGGTTTGAGGTGATCCTTGATTGAATCAGCAATAATCCTCTTTGCCATAACCAACTTCTTCTTTTGTAAGGACTTAGCCTCACCTCCCTCTAGAACTGGAACGTCCTCACTGATATAGGAGTCCAACTCATTTTCTTCCAGGACCAGGGAGATCCTATACTTCTAGGCTCTAAAGTTATCATCTCCCTCAATATTTTCATCAAGCTTGGTATGATGAGACATATCAACTGAGAACCTCAAATGGAAATACAAAATATTTATATCTTACCAGGTCAAGATGTCATATATGGATTTGGAGCTGAATTTCTGCAGTGCTGGTTCAGGAGCAGATTAGGGTTTTTCTTTTCTAGATTTTTTCCCAAACAAATGATTTGATATTGATATCTAAAATTTGATTTTGAGGAGGAGATCAATCTAGGCCTAGGCTCACTCAAAAATTCCACTTCTGTGGAAATCCCTAATTTTCGGCAGCAGTGTCGGGTCCAAAACTGAAAACCTCAGAATTGGATTCTGCTTCAATAGAAAGATGTGCTATGGGGAGGAGAGTTAGTATAACATTATTTTGCTGAAAATTTGTGGAGAGAGATCCAAAAAAAAGGAATCCCTAGTTCCCGCAGCTACACAGTGTCTTCTTCTCAGGTTAGCTCTAATACCCTGTTAGAATTTTATCATTAAGCTAGCATTATATTAGGATATTTTAACTAAGAAAATAACAAGCACAACAATCAAACACAAGAGACAATGAACACATTGTTTTTCCTTGGGGAAACCATAAATGGAGAAAACCTTGCAACTTCCTCAGAGATAGAATCAACACCAAATAGAAAATCCCAAAACAGTAAGATGATCTCCCGACAGCAGTAACCTCTTTCTTCCTAGCCCCAGTCTCTTCTTCTTCCTCAGCTATGTGCTACAACTGAGTGTGAGTGAGTGTGTGATAAATAGAGAGGATAGCTCTCTATTTATACTAATTCCTGACTTGACAAAACCCTACTAGGGCCGACCTCACTAGGTGAGTCTAAAAACCCTAGTGCCCCGAAACTGCAGGGACTTTAACCCTTGAACAATAGGACGGTTACCCACAATGACTTGAAGTGACTTGTTTAGATTATAGAACCTTCCGATAGGAACATCGAGGAATGACATGACTCAAATACATTATAGACAATTCCTAGAATAAACATCAGGGTATAAGACATAAGATATACAAGTGAATACATTCCAAAGTTACAAATACATCAACAATGTCATCAAGTTCACTAAGCGGGTATGTATACTATGTTTCTTTCATTGATGACTTTTCTAGGAAGACATGGATTTACTTCATGAAGAACAAAGATGAAGTTTTCAGCAAGTTCAAGGAATTCAAAGCCTTGATTGAGAACCACACAGAAAATAAGATCAAGACCTTTCAATCAAATAATGGAAGATAATTCACATCAAATGAATTCAAAGAGATATGAAAAGACTCAGGGATTAAGAGGGAGTTGTCCACTCCTTATAATCCACAACAAAATGGGATTGCAGAAAGGAAGAATAGAAATATCATGGAAGCTGCAAGAGCTATACTTCATGATCAAGATCTTTCCATGCATTTATGGGTAGAAGTTGCCAGAACAACGGTGTATGTACAGAACCATACTCCACACAGAGTACTTGAGAGCAAGACACCTGAAGAAGACTTTTCCAGCAAGAAACCATAAGTCATCCATCATAGAATATTCGGCTGTCCATTGTACATACACATTCCAAAAGAGAAGAGGACAAAATTAGATCCTTCAAGAAAGAAGGGTATATTTGTGGGATAATCTGAAAGCTCGAAGTCTTACAGAATATACTTCCTAGGGTTCAAGAAGATCAACATCAGTAGGGATGTGACATTTGATGAAGACTCGGCTTACAATAAATCCAGAAAGAGACCTGCTGAAGAACCTGAAGTAGCAGAAGCACCCAGAATTCATGATACAACCATGAACGAAGAAACTTAAGAAGAATATCGATAATTTGAAGAACCTCAAGAACCTGTAGATCTACCTCAGGAGAATAATCCTCATAAGAGGAAACCTACTTGGGTACGAGAAGCTATCCAAGGTGCAGAAATATTTGGGGCTCCAAAAGAGAATCACAGAGAAAGAAAGAGGATAAGATCCTTCTCTGGGTATGTGGCATTATTATGTCATTTTATCGATAAAGAACCTTCCAATTATGAAGAATCGACAGAACGAAAAGAATGGAAGGATGCTATGATCGAAAAGTATCAATCAATCATGGAGAATGATGTTTCGAATGTTGTCCAAAGACTAGAAAGGAAGTTTGTTGTAACTTCTAAATGGATCTACAAGATCAAGCATGCTACAAACGATAGCATAGAAAAATATAAAGCAAGATTTATTGCTCGTGGTTTCTCCCAAAAAGAAGGAATAGATTATCAAGAAAGTTTTGCAACTGTAGCTAGATACACTTCCATTAGATCAGTACTTGATATAGCTATAGTGATGAAATGGAAGATACACCAAATGGATGTCAGGACTGCTTTCTTGAATGGTGTAGTGGAAGAGGAAGTGTATGTGGAGAAGCCACTTGGTTTTGAGACACATGACAGGGAGTCTCATGTAGAAATTCTAAAGCCTTGATGGCATGAGGAATTTCATAAACAGGCTAAGGATCTAGGCACAAAATTAACCTCATAGAGAATTGCAGAGAATTAGCATAAGGAGAGAAGAAGAAGAATTAATGAACACACATTAATGAATGATCAATAAATGACAATTGATATTATTACATAGGCAATACATCCTTATAAAGGAAAAATGAGTTCCATGAAGACAACTCAAGCTAGCTCATAAAGCAGGCTTACTAATTATGATAAACCCCATAGTTGACTGAAGCACTTTCCCAATCTACCAAGCACCTCACAAATTAGCAATAGCATGTGTGAGTGATGATGAGTGAAGGAAACACTTGCTAATCGTAGAATATGGAGAGAAAATAATGGAGGATTGGTTGGCAACAAACGCTGCCAGTTTTCTAGTTGACTAGCTTTACCTTATCCATAGAAAAGGAGGATAAAGAAGGAAAAAATAGAATAAAGTAGAATCTGCTGTAAAGCACAGTTACCAATTCTGGATTCCCATAAGGTGGTAAATATCAACCCAAAATCAGAAATAAATCATTCCTAGGATATAGATGGCAAGTGTTGACTCTAAGGTGCAAGTGGATGCCAACTATCTAAGCTAGTGGGTATGAAATTAATCAAATAATGATTAATTATTTTATGAGTGGGTTTATTATTCCAAAACCCCCCTTTAAGCCTGACTTTATAATGATATTCCTAAACTAATCAGAAATATATATGCGTAT
>LPNX011037204.1:82650-120785 GCA_001517045.1 Pseudotsuga menziesii | reverse complement strand
ATTTATCTTGTCCAAAGAAATGAGGAAAGAGGCAAAACCTCAAGGGGAAAATCCTCCCTCAAGAAAGGACATGAAAAGAAATACCAAAAATGTTGAACTGTTGGTGTTGTTGCTGCTCCAAACTAAATGCTGATGTCTAGAGGAATCTTCTTCTTGGGAAGAAGATAAATCTGCTCACGTGGATCAAGGACAGCTGCAGGATGGAAACTAGGACCATGTAGAACAACTGAAATCCAATGATGTGAAGGCAATACTGAAGGATCTTGAGACTTGTAATCATCTCCAAGATGATGATATGACTTGAACATCGAGCTAATAGAGATGAAATGAGCTCCAAATAGGTGAAATAACTGTCCAAGCAAACGTATCATGTCTCCATCTTCATTTACACAAAGAGGATGTGTGCAAGTGATCATGTAGGAACATAAAGAAGGCATGTGATCAAAGAGTGTGAATGCATGGGCTCCATGGGTTGATCTAGCTTCCAAAGAATCCAGGAGATCACAAATAAGCACAATAGTAGACTCATGGGAATATACTGGTAAATAATCCTCTATGGTAGAAGTATGAGGGGAGGAAAGATAGTGATGTTCAAAGTATTCAAGGAGGCTCTGAGAATGAGTGCTAAGAACAAAGGAGGATATGCAGAAGCACATGGGATCAAGTATGGTAAGTGGAAAAACACTGGAAGGAATTGATTTGGCTAAGCAAACATCCTAGAATTCACTGGGTTGCACACCATCAAGAAGAGAGGGATGCATAAGGTGTGAGAGGTCTGGCATATGGATCTCAGAATCCATGATAGAAGACATAGAGAACATTGAATGTGTGAGTGAATCATCAATAGCAATAGCAGCTCCATTAGTCACTTCTTTTTCATCAACAACATCATAAGAAGATGAATCAAGATCTTCTACTTCAAGAGACACAAAAAAGATAGCTCTTCAATATTTGCTTCTTGATTGAAAGAGGAAGCATTTGAATCAAAGAGAGTAGTAGAAATAGGAACCGCGTGAGAAACTTCTTCTTCATGATCAACTTCATCAGAGACTGTAGAGTCTGAGACATATTGAGAGAGATAAATCATTGAGGAGCTAGGGGAACTCTCCACATAGCTAGAAGGATCCTCATTGTCCTTTCCCAAAACTTTATCTAATGTTGTCCAGAGATCCTTTGGGTAATCAACAGAATCAATAAGGTAGCGCACGCATGGAGAGATAGCTATACAAATAGCTCCAGTTGCTCTATCACAATCATTCAACCAGTCACTTGGCTCTTCATAAGACTCTTCACCAGCTCCAATAGATATCTCATAGAGACATTGTCTCTTTAGATATGAAATCATCTTAATTTTCCACTGTGAATAGATTGTGAATGTAGAAAGAAGAGGAACTGATACTCTTGAATCCATTCGAAGTTGAACCTGCAAAATAAACTTGAAAATCTGAAAAAGGAGGATTAATTAATGAACTCTCAAAGATCTGATATCATGTAAGGCTTTGATATCCTTAGATCTAATACCATGTAGAACTTGAACTTTGAGAACCTTAGCTCTGATACCATGTAGAAATTATAAATCCTTGATGGCATAAGGAATTTCATAAACAGGCTAAGGATCTAGGCACACAATTAACCTCACAGAAAATTGTAGAGAATTAGCATAAGGAGAGAAGAAGAAGAATTAATGAACAGAAATTAATGAATGATCAATAAATGATAATTGATATTATTACATAGGTAATACATCCTTATAAAGGAAAAAGGAGTTGCATGAATACAACTCAAGCAAGCTCATAAAGCAGGCTTACTAATTATGATAAACCCCATAGTTGACTAAAGCACTTTCCCAATCTAGCAAGCACCTCACGAATTAGCATAGCATGTGTGAGTGATGATGAGTGAAGGAAAGACTTGCTAATCATAGAATATGGAGAGAAAATAATGGAGGATGGGTTGGAAACAAAAGCTGCCAGTTTCCTAGTTGACTAGCTTTAGCTTATCCATAGAAAAGTAGGATAAAGTAGAAAAAGTAGAATAAAGTAGAATCTGTTGTAAAGCGCAGTTACCAATTCTGGATGGCCATAAGGTAGTCAAGATCAACCTAGAATCAGAAATAAATCATTCCTAGGATATAGATGGCAAGTGTTGACTCTAAGGTGCAAGTGGATGACAACTATCTAAGCTAGTGGGTAGGAAATTAATCAAATAATGATTAATTATTTTATGAGTGGGTTTATTATATTCCAACATCTCATGTATGCATATTGAAGAAAGCCCTATATGGTTTGAAACAAGCACCCAGGACATGGTATGGTAGAATTGACATCTTTCTATCCAGTTTGGGCTTTACCAAGAGTAAAGAAGATTCCAACCTTTATTACCAGGTTGAAGGTGGCAACCCATTGATGCTTCTACTATATGTAGATGATCTATTTGTAACAGGTATGGATGGGTTGATTGCTGATATGAATAGAAAGCTTGCTTCCGAGTTCAAAATGAAGGACTTGGGTATGATGCATTATTTTATAGGCATGGAGGTGTGGCAGAATGCGGATGGAATCTCCCTTGGACAAGGGAAGTATGCAGTAGATATCTTGAAGAGGTTTGGGATGATGGACTGCAAGGCCAGGACCACACCTATGGCATCAAACCTGAAGCTATTGAGTGATGCTTCATCAAAAGTGGTTGATGCTATGATGCATCGTCAGATGATTGGGTCCTTTATGTACCTAACGAACACAACACCAGATATTTGCTTTGCTATGAACACCTTGAGCTAGTTCCTAACAGATCCAAGACATGTTCACTTGATTGCTGCAAATCATATTCTGAGGTACCTGAGGGGTAGAGTTGGTTATGAGCTCAAGTATGAGGTGAGTTAGAAGATTAACATGGAGGGTTATGTTGATTCATATTGGGCAGGCAGTGCCATCGATAGGAACAACACTTCAGAGTGTTGCTTCAGTATGGGATCATGTGTGATCTTTTGGTTTAGCAGGAAGCAATCCCGTGTGGCACTGAGTACAACTGAAGTAGAGTATGTCACGGCTTGTTTAGCTAGTTGTAAGGCAGTATGGATAAGAAAGCTACTGTCTGATTTATTTGATCTCTAGTTGGATGCTACTTGTATATATTGTGACAACCAAAGTTGTGTTAAGTTGTCAGAGAACCCTGTGTTCCATGACAAGTCAAAGCATATCGAGATCAAATATCACTATATTAGGGATATGGTGCAGAGGGGAGCATTGAAGCTCCAGTTTGTTGTGACAGATGAACAGATAGATAATGTGCTGATGAAGCCATTGGACAGAGTGAATTTTGAGTACTTCAGGGAGAAGCTTGGTGTCTCTAGATCAAGGCTCCTTCCAAGGGGAATTGATGAGTCTATGAGCCATTCTGACATGGTGAGAGGATTGGTTCCTTCCATGGTTAGATGTAAGGGCTGAGCCATTCTATCATGGTGAGAGGATTGGTTCCTTCCATGTCATATATGACTGCTAAGACATTCTGATATGATTGTAGGATTGGTTCCTACATTATCAAATATAAGGGTTGTTTCCATTCTTGGAATGGAGGTGCCTGGTCAATTACTAGGAATACTCAGTCTGGGAGTGAGGGCCTTTCTAATATGATTGTAAGATGTATTCTTACATGATCATATGTGAGTACATGTCCATTCTGATGTGATTGAGGGATTGGTTCCCACTTGATTAGATATAAGGGCTGATGCCATTCTCTGGGAGAATGGAGGCACTTGGTAAATTACCAAGAAAGCTTAGTCTGAGACTGGGGTCCATTCTAATATGTGTCCTCACATGATCAAATTTGAGTGTAGGGCCATTTTGACGAGTCAAGGTCAGATGTAAGGGCTTGCCCATTTTGACGAGTCAAGGTCTGATGTAAGGGCTAGGCCATTCTAACGAGTCAAGGTCTGATGTAAGGGCTGGGCCATTTTGACGAGTCAAGGTTAGATGTAAGGGATGGTACATTCTGACATGGTGAGAGGATGAGTTTCCTTCCATGATCACATAGAAGGGTTGGGCCATTCTGACATGGTGAGGGGATTAAGTTCCTATCATGGTCAAATGTGAGTGTTGGGAATGCCTTTTAAATGATTCAAGGTCAGATGTAAGTACTGGATGGTGCATTATGAATTAGGGTCAGATATAAGCACTGAATAAGACCTACATGGAGGCTAGGCATACACCCAGCATGAAAAAGGGTTGGCTCTATAGAACTTCCTGTGACGAGAAGAATCATGAGATAGCACGCGTGATGATCCAGTGATGATGATCTAGAAGTGATGATCCAGATCCAATGATGATGTTCCAGTGATGATCCAGATCAAGTGATGATCTAGATCTAGATGAAGATGACTTGAAGATGACGAGAACTCGAGGATGATCTAGATGATACAGAGAAGAAGACATGTGCTAATAAATTGTGTTGAGATAATACCTTCCTAGTGAAGAGGGAGTGTTGATGTAATTGTAACTTTAGAACGTATTCACTTATGCATATTATGTATTGTACCCCAATGTTTATTTCAGGATGTGTCTGTAATGTAATTGAGTCATGTCATGCCTCGATGTTCTGATCGAGAGTTTCTATAATGTAAACAAGTCATGCCAAGTCATTGTGGTTAAATCTCCTATTGGTTAAGGGTTAAAGTCACCACAGTTCTGGGACACTAGGGTTGTTAGAATCACCTAGTGAAGTCATCCCTAGCAAGATTTTGTCACATTGAGAATTAGTATAAATAGAGAACTAGCCTCTCTATTTATCACACACTCACTCACACTCAGTTGTAGCGCATATCTGAGGAAGAAGAAGACACTGGGGCTAGGAAGAAAGAGGTTACTGCTATGAGGAGATCATCTTACTATTTTGGGGTTTTACTTTTGGTGTTGATTCTATCTCTGAGGAATTTGTTGCGTTTTCTCCATTTATGGTTTCCCTGAGGAAAAACATGGTGTTCATTATCTCTTGTGTTTGATTGCTGTTCTTGTTATTCTCTCAGTTAAAGATCCTAATATAATGATAGCTTAATGTTAAAAATCTAACAGTTTCTAGACATTATCGAAGCAATTTCTAATTGAAATTTAGTAACCATGGTTAAAAACCTACCATAGTATGAAAATAACAGAAAACGTTTTCGTGAAGGATAAGCACTTATTGGTAGGAAACTTGAGGACCAGATAATTCGTAAGATTGAATCGATAAATATGCATAGTAAAAATCTCAACACACAGTAAAAAGCACAAGTGAAATGGTAAAGATTTCATAAATTTGAACAGATTGAATAACCCAAATCTCAACGGAAAAATAGATATAGGTCGTAGATCTGGCATAAATGGACGGTTGGGACCAAGGAGGGAAAAAAATTTGCAGGAGTAAAAAGAGTCATAAATATTTGTATTTTATGATTTCCACCTTCTGTAATTCAACTTTGCAGAAAGAGGAATGCAGAACCAAAATTATTAACTAAAAAAAATATTGAAATTATGCCTTCCGCAATCCTCCTTTGTGGAATGCGGAAGTCGAAACCGAAATAAAAACAATAGTGTGAAACATGAATTTTTCGCCTTCCACAATTTTCCTTTGCGGAATGTGGAATGAAGAACTAGAAGATTAAATTTTTATTTTGAAAAGTGATTTCCTCCTTCTGCAATCCACCTTTGCAGATTACGACATGCAAAAAAAAAAATTATTGAGAGAAACATCAAACTCCCACAATCCTCCTTTACGGGTTCTAGGATGTGGGAAAACGGTTTTTCGAAAACCTCCAAAAAGAGGACTTCTGAAATCCACCTTGCAGGTTGTGGAATGAGGGATGCAGAAACATAAAAGCATGTGGAAAAGGAAAAGAGCACTTCCGCAATCCGCAAAATCCAAAAAAATGTTTTATGAGGAAATTTTATAAAGTCCAAAACATGATACTTACAATTTAAGATTCCCATAAGAAAATTATGGCTTCAAAATTCAATGAAAGGATAATGGGGTCCCCATTTTAATAGTTTAAAATGGGATTTGTTGGTTCCAGTGACAAATGGAGACTCATTAGGCGAAGAAGTTATCTTTGTCCAGTTCCACATAAAAATTACAAAGAAGATATGTCAGTGTAAGAAGTGTTTTTAGTTCATGATGAAACCGTAAATTGAGGGAAACACCAGAGACCTAGCATAACAATAAACATAATTTCCATATCACAATTATATAACCACTGATAGTGATACGCAACAAATCAGCAAGTCTTCAAAGTAATAAGGTATCCCTACAACCAAGATGTCAGCAATGAGGGAAGTTATAGATAAGCTTCTCATAAAAAACTTGGATCCATATCATGATATTCAAACCAGTAATCACCTTGAA
Organism: Pseudotsuga menziesii; assembly: GCA_001517045.1. Lineage (NCBI taxonomy): Eukaryota > Viridiplantae > Streptophyta > Pinopsida > Pinales > Pinaceae > Pseudotsuga > Pseudotsuga menziesii. The sequence continues at coordinate 114,413 of LPNX011037204.1, read as the reverse complement.
TATAGAATTTTTTTTTTAGAATATGATAACTGAGTTGCAAAAATCCCATTGACTTGGTAAGGAAGAATGCCACACATAGGTCTTACCTGGAAACTAAACAAGCTAGGTCTGTCAAGAGACTCCTTGTCTTCTGGATTTTACACCAAAATAAATTACAATGGTATGATAACCACCTATTAGTAATTTCAATCCAAGTAAGGTCCATGAACATGTTCAGGATGGATTGTGATAAAACCCCCCTCCTTGAACACAACAAGTCATATTATAAAATAAAAACAATTTTATAAATGCAAACTGCAAGGCATTACCCTGGCTTGGGAACCAACTGATGGTAATGTCACTCACTAAGAATTTTTATGAACATGATAGGTTTCCATTGTCATAAGAACCCCTATATTGCACCTTACACTAATTACGGTGATTTTATTAATTCCAAGATGATTTAGGTGAGTTCAAAAAAAAAGGTTAAAGAGGTTGTTAAAGATATGCTGTCAATAATCACAAAAACACCTAGCAAGAATACAAGAGTACTCCTAAAAAACCAATCATCATTATGAGGATAGATAAACATAGTGATCGTTAGAACTAAAGTTTCAGTTTGAAAAGCTAGTATAGATTCAGGATTACATTCCCATGAAGGTACTGGTTTGGGTATAAACCAACTCGAAATTTATGACATATCCAAATTAAAATTCATTATTTAAAACATTCTAGGGATAACCCACTTTCCCAAATGCGACTAGTTGTTGTACGCATGCATTTTCTTGTAAAGAAAATAAAAAAACAAACAACCAAAACAAACAAAATCAAAACCACACCTATATACAGGTAAGGAAAACTTACCTCAAGAAAAATACTTCTTGAGGAGTTGGATGTTCATTGGATAAGCCTCAGAAAGACCCTCCAATGTCTATAAGTAGATAGTACCAAGGCCAATATTTTCTGTAATAATGAATGGTCGTAACCACAGATGCTGAAACTTGGTATAGTCTCTTTTGTCTTTGTGGGCTTTGTCCTACTTCAGCACGAGATCCCTAATCTGAAAATCATTGCTGGTGGAAGCCTTATCATCAAACCATATTTTTACCAGTTGTTGGTGGTGATATAACTTGTTCCTGCATTTCTCCCTCTCCTCTTCTAGTTTAAGAAGAGTGTCAATTCGATCCTGCAGATAGGAGGATTCATCATCTTGTGAGAAAGATTGTGCAATGTGAAGTGATGGAAGAAGAATATTTGATGGTAAGGAAGACTCTTTACCATAGACTAGGAAATAGGGATAATGCTCAATATAAACCTTAGGAGTGATTCATTCTTCCCATAACGGATTGAAAATATTTGTATGCCAATCTCTGTGGTTAGTGGCCACATTTTTCTTCAAAATATTGATCAAATTCTTGTTTGAATATTCTTCCAAACCATTACCTTCTTGGTAATAATTAACATAATAATTCACTTTAATCCATTTTCCAAGGGCATATTGAGTAATATCAATTGACTTAAAATAAGAGGCATTATCAAAAGACAAATATTCAGGGACCCCAAACCTGGTAACATTGTTACTCTCCAAGAAATATATAACTGAGTTAGTATTAGTGACCTTGAGGGATTCTTCTACTCACCGAGTAAAATAATATATTGTAGTAAAAATGTACTTATGCTGAAATGTAGAGGGAGGAGTAATGGGACAAACAAAATCCAGACCCCATTGTTGAAATGGATACTAGACAATGACAGGCTGAAGGGGAAAGGATGGCTTCTTCAATTTTCGAGTACATCTTTGGAAAGGATCACATTTTATGACATAGTTATGAGCATATTTAAATAATTTGAGCCACTAATATCCCTCTGTTAATACTTAATGGGATCCAATTTCTCCTGAGAAGTGTCCACCCGTAGGTCCTGCATTCATGTCAACCAAAATTTTATCATCTTCTGGTTTTTGAAGGCACTTGAGAAAGACACCATCATATTTTTTGCATAACAACACATTATCAATTAATTCATAAGGTGTCACTTTCAATATAAATTTCCTACATTTCTTGAAGTCAAGGGTTGGAGGGGCATACCCATGAGTAAGATACAATTTAATATCTCCATATAATTATGATGACAGAGCATAAATAACATCAATGGTGTCACCAGACATGTCTTCCTCTTGAATTTATTGTTTTTCTTGCTCAGGGTTATTGGATTGTGCTACTAGTAGACATAATCCCCGCCCTTTCACCATCTCGGTAGTCTTAATATCCAAATCATACTCATGTAGCATAGTCATCCAGTGAGATCTTTTTTCTCCTAACTCCTTTTGGATCAACACATTTCTTATGGTTGTGTATGGGACGATCACCTTTGTCTTTGAATTCAACAAATAAGGCATGCAATGATTCACATATTTGTAAACAACATAATATTTATTGTCCACCTATGTATAATTTAACTCCTCCCCTTTTAATGTATAACTAATGAAAGAAACCAGGATCTTTACATCCTCTGCATTTTTTTGAGTGAGCATTGATGCATAAGAAACATCAGTAGCGAAAGTATATAAAATAAAATCTTTTGAAAAATTAGGAGATATCAATGCAGGAGAATCCATTATAACCTTCTTAATGTTAGAGAATGCATCTTTTTGGATGTCATACCATTTAAATACATCATCTTTATTGATCATATCCGAAAGTGTTCTAACAATTTATGAAAAATTGGGAACAAACCTCCTAAAAAAATTAATATTTCCCATAAAGGATTACATAGCTTTCTTTGAGCTAGGTAGGCCAATCTTTCCAATTTATTCATATCTCTCTGGGTAAATTATTATTCCATCCTTTGAAATAATAGAGACCAAAAGTTTTCCTTCTGTAACTACAAACACTGATTTATTAGGGCTCAAAGAAATTCCTTACTTCATATATACATCTTTCAAAATCTTGCCTTAATGCAAACAAATGATCACGACGTTTTGTAGAAGAGATATTTATATCATCTAAGTAAACAACGAAAGAGTTTTGCATCAAAAATTTGAAAGCTATATCCATAGCTCTCTGAAAAGTTGCAAATACATTTATTAGCCCAAAAGGAATTCTCCTGTATGCAAAAGTGCCCCAGGGTGTTTTGAAGGAAGTCTTAAGCTAGTCGGAGGTCGTGACTAGAACCTGATTATAACCTAAAAATCCATCAAGGAGAGAGAAAATTTCTGCACCCAAAAATATTTGCAAGATTTTTTCCATTGATGGAATAGGGTAGTTTTCCTTTTCAGATGCTCTATTTAAATTTGGAAAGTCTACACAAATTCTGATTTCACCGCTCTTTTTGCAAACAGGAACTAGGTTGGAAATCCACTGCATGTGTTTGATAGGATATATGATTCTATATTTCAATAGTTTCTCAAGCTCTTTCTTAATGGATGGTTAGATACTAGGATGCATCTTTCTTAAATTTTGTTGATAGGGTTTTGCATCGAGATTTAGGGGTATGTTGTGTTGCATAATAGAAAAAACGAAGGTTTTGAGATCATCATAATTCCATGTGAAAAGATATTTGTATTATTTGCATTATTTCACTAAATCTCTCTCCTCTTCAAGAGAACAAGTAATCCTTATGCTAATGACTTGAGGGTTTTTCTAATTACCAAGATTAACAGTCTTATAATTTAGAGTAGAGCTATGAGTTTTACAATTTGGATTCCCTTTGAACTTATCTTGCAGATCATATAATTTTTCTAAATTAAGGACTGATTTAGGGATCAATTTGGAAGGAAAATTATCATCATACAAATACTTTTCATGTTCAACTTCATCTATAGAAAAGTATTTAAAAGTGTCTTGAGCTGCAAAAAAGTCTAAAATGTGAACATCATCATCAAATATTTTCCAACTAGTTACTTTATCGGGTATGGAATGCATGAACATGAGTTTGATTGAAAAGGTATCAAGAGACATGCCTTAGGGCATGAGTGAAATTATTTTTTGAATATTCTTCCAAACCATTACCTTGTTGGTAATAATTAACGTAATACTTCACTTTAATCCATTTTCCAAGGGCATATTGAGTAATATCAATTGAATTAAAATAAGAGGCATTATCAAAAGACAAATATTCAGGGACCCCAAACCTGGTAACATTGTTACTCTCTAGGAAATATATAACTGAGTTAGTATTAGTGACCTTGAGGGATTCTTCTACTCACCGAGTAAAATAATATATTGTAGTAAAAATGTACTTATGCTGAAATGTAGAGGGAGGAGTAATGGGACGAACAAAATCCAGACCCCATTGTTGAAATGGATACTAGACAATGACAGGCTGAAGGGGAAAGGATGGCTTCTTCAATTTTCGAGTACATCTTTGGAAAGGATCACATTTTATGACATAGTTATGAGCATATTTGAATAATTTGAGCCACTAATATCCCTCTGTTAATACTTAATGGGATCCAATTTCTCCTGAGAAGTGTCCACCCGTAGGTCCTGCATTCATGTCAACCAAAAGTTTATCATCTTTTGGTTTTTGAAGGCACCTGAGAAAGACACCATCATATTTTTTGCATAACAACACATTATCAATTAATTCATAAGGTGTCACTTTCAATATAAATTTCCTACGCTTCTTGAAGTCAAGGGTTGGAGGGGCATACCCATGAGTAAGATACAATTTAATATCTCCATACAATTAGGATGACGGAGCATAAATAACATCAATGGTGTCACCAGACATGTCTTCCTCTTGAATTCATTGTTTTTCTTGCTCAGGGTTATTGGATTGTGCTACTAGTAGACATAATCCCTGCCCTTTCACCATCTTGGTAGTCTTAATCTCCAAATCATACTCATGTAGCATAGTCATCTAGTGAGCTCTTTTTTCTCCTAACTCCTTTTGGATCAACACATTTCTTTTGGTTGTGTATGGGACGATCACCTTTGTCTTTGAATTCAACAAATAAGGCCTACATTGATTCACATATTTGTAAACAACATAATATTTATTGTCCACCTATGTATAATTTAACTCGTCCCCTTTGAATGTAGAACTAATGAAAGAAACCAGGATCATTACATCCTCTGCATTTTTTTGAGTGAGCATTGATGCATAAGAAACATCAGTAGCGAAAGTATATAAAATAAAAACTTTTGAAGAATTAGGAGATATCAATGCAAGAGAATCCATTATAACATTCTTAATGTTAGAGAATGCATCTTTTTCGATGTCATACCATTTAAACACATCATCTTTATTTATCATATCCGGAAGTGTTCTAACAATTTGTGAAAAATTGGGAACAAACCTCCTAACAAAATTAATATTTCCCAGAAAAAATTGCATAGCTTTCTTTGAGCTAGGGAGGCCAATCTTTCCAATTTATTCATATCTCTCTGGGTAAATTATTATTCCATCCTTTGAAATAATAGAGACCAGAAGTTTTCCTTCTGTAACTACAAACACTGATTTATTAGGGCTCAAAGAAATTCCATACTTCATATATACATGTTTCAAAATATCGCCTTAATGCAGACAAATGATCACGCGGTTTTGTAGAAGAGATATTTATATCATCTAAGTAAACAACGAAAGAGTTTTGCATCAAAAATTTGAAAGATATATCCATAGCTATCTGAAAAGTTGCACCAACATTGATTAGCCCAAAAGGAATTCTCTTGTATGCAAAAGTGCCCCAGGGTGTTCTGAAGGAAGTCTTAAGCTAGTCGGAGGTCGTGACTAGAACCTGATTGTAACCTAAAAATCCATCAAGGAGAGAAAACATTTATGCACCCAAAAATATTTACAATATTTTTTCCATTGATGGAATAGGGTAGTTTTCCTTTTCAGATGCTATATTCAAATTTGGAAAGTCTACACAAATTCTGATTTCACTGCTCTTTTTGCAAACAGGAACTAGGTTGGAAATCCACTACATGTGTTTGACAGGATATATGATTCTGGATTTCAATAGTTTCTCAAGCTCTTTCTTAGTGGATGGTTAGATACTAGGATGCATCTTTCTTAAATTTTGTTGATATGGTTTTGCATCGAGATTTAGGGGTATGTTGTGTTGCATACTAGAAAAAATGAAGGTTTTCAGATCATCATAATTCCATGTGAAACGATATTTGTATTATTTGCATAATTTCACTAAATCTCTCTCCTCTTCAAGAGAACAAGTAAGTCTTATGCTAATGACTTGAGGGTTTTTCTAATTACCAAGATTAACAATCTTATAATTTAGAGTAGAACTATGAGTTTTGCAATTTGGATTCCCTTTGAACTTATCTTACAGATCATATAATTTTTCTAAATTAAGGACTGCTTTAGGGATCAATTTGGAAGGAAAATTATCATCATACAAAGACTTTTCATGTTCAAATTCATCTATAGAAAAGTATTTAAAAGTGTCTTGAGCTGCAAGGAATTCTAAAATGTGAACATCATCATCAAATATTTTCCAACTAGTTACTTTATCGGGTATGGAATGCATGTACATGTGTTTGATTGAAAAGGTATCAAGAGACATGCCTTAGGGTGGAATGATCCTAGATGTAGTGTTTGCTAAAATATATGCATCAAAATTTTGTGACCTTGGGACATATTTAATGTTAAAGGATTTGAATGAACTTGTCACGTCCCTAACTAACTTATGATAATTGAAAAGATGTGGAGATAAAAAATGGATTTGATTTATCACCTGTTTGACTATAATTTTAGGGCCTCCTTAACATTGAATGATTTTTGCTCCCGAGTCTATTTCCTTCTTGAGCCCCTGTACCAAGGCTTCATATTTAGCAATTTTATTGGTACACTCAAATTATAGCATGCAAGCGATCATCCATTTGGAACCCTTAGGATCCATGAATACACAACCTGCTCCGACTCCATCTTTAGATTTAGATCCATCAAAGAAAAGTGTTCCTGAGGACAAATCTAATCTAAAATTCGTATTGACATTAAACACATTATGTACAATTTCTCCAAAAAATGGGATAACCTTACAATTATCGATTTCTGGCAGTCTATCAATATTTTGATTAGGTGAAAGATTAGCAGGAAAATCACCAAATCAAGAGTGAAGGGTGTAGTGTTCAATGGTTGTATTCACAAAGACTTTGGGTTCAATTGGATCATTTAGATTTGTGACTGTCTGTTTTATGAAAGGATCGCTATTGATCTTAATATGATTAGGCCTTGAATTATATGGAAGCCACAAGTGGGACTAATCAGTAGAAAAGTATCATTTTATCTTCTCAGACCATTCTCTACTTGGACACATACCATATGTATAAGGAAAAGTATCTACTATAATACCCACTATCTGATGTATTAGAGGGTCCACAGATAGTGTTAAAAGGACATTCTTGAGCTCCCCAAGGACATTTATTCTAGATATTTCTAACTGAACTATTTGAGTAGGAAAATACTCCAAAGTTGTATTTAACTTTCTACATACGGACACAATAAAAAAAATTGATGATTCCCCTTAATCGATCAGGCAATTGTGGATGTTTTTGTTAAAAATATCAAAAGTTAGAAAAAAAGGTGGGACCCTCTTTGTACCTAACTTTTGAGAATTAGGATTTGTGCAAATTTCCAAATTATGATTATGAGATTCTCTAGATTTATTCAGCACCATGTTCTTAGGTAAAATTTCTCTAATGGATGGTAGTTTGAGAAGTTCAAAAAGAGAAATATTTGATTTATCCCTCTTTAAGTCATCTACAAAATTATACTTGAATTCGGGGATTACCTTTTCATTTGGAGGTATTGTTTTCCCTATATTTGAAGCAGATTTCGATGGTGGATTGTCCTGTGATGTCATACCTTTACTTCTGGTGTTGTAGTACTGTTGCAGATCAAATACAAGTTCAATTTGTTCCTCTTCATTTTCCATTGACAGCTATGAAAAAAATTAACAGTATTTATATGTGGATATTTTTCTTTAGTGGGAGGCATTCTCTCTATAGCTTCATGTCTAGTATCATCATGCATAGTTTGAGGTGTGGAAGTTAATGCCTTAAATATAGAATATATCTCATCAGAGGTGAGTGTCTCCTCAGGACTTGGAGGAGGTTGATTTTGGGGAGGCTGGTAAGGTCTTCTAAGCAGTGTCCTTGCGATACCTCTATTGCTCACCTTATTATCACTACTATCTCTTTTAAGATCAACCATGTCATTAAAAATATTTTGTAACAATTTCTTCATGTTATCCATTTTATAAGGGTCTATGTTCATAGTTGTTGGTTTAGGAACATTCTCTCTCCTTTTGTTGGATGTAGAAGGCTGGTCCGACTCATGATCATGATTATGCTAAAGACCAGACAAATCTTTTTCTACCAATATAGCCTCTACAAAGGTCACTTGCAGAGTAGCTTTACGAGCACGCTTAATCCACATAGAAATCATTGTAGGAAAACCCTTAATGTAATAGGTTACTAAAAAAAATTCAGCAGGAAGAACCATGGCATGAATCCTCTTCTTCAAATGGGAGAACCTTTGATTGAAATCTTTGACTCCTTATTTTGGTTTTATCCTAAGAGAAAATAATTTTATGACAAGATCCTCTGGGGTACTATCATCTCCGAAATTCTAGAGGAATAATTCCTAGAACTGTTGCTAAGAATTGATAGAAACAAGTTTCAAACCAAAGTACCAAGTGGAAGCTTGCCCCTCAAAAGAGTAAGGAAAAAATATACACAACACATACTCATGAATCACACTCCTCAATCTAATGGCTTGCATGTAGTTCTTTACATGATCTTCAATAGGGATCCTATCATCCAGGTTGAACCTGGGAAGTCACTTCTCAGGGTTTTTAAGAAATTTATGTAGTTTTCTAGGAAATAGGACTGCATCCAAGTCAAGCCAAGGTATGTTGAGGTCGTCATCCATTGTTCTCTCTAGTGAATCTGAAGATCCTAAGGAAGTTTTACTATCTGAGGATTCATATGATGAAGATGGAGATGAAGGGGGTGGCGTCGGTGGTGGTAATCCACTAGACTGGCCATCAATATGTGGATTTTCAGGGATTGTTCTGTAGTTTTCGAAAGTAGACTTGGTTAGGCCTCATGAGTCTCTTCTTGTTTAGTAATATTTCGAGTACTAGTATTAACAGGAAAGGTAAGAGTCAAAAGAGAAGTAGACAATTTTTTTTTGAGAATCTGAACTATCTCAGTTCATGGTTCCACCCTTGCAGTCTTATCGTTGTTGTTTTTTATCCACTATTCAAAAGTGAGGATTCCATCAATGGGTGGTGTCAAAAGGGTTTCAGGTCTCCTAGTGGATCTTTATAAAACAAGTGTGGTAGGGATTAGTGAGTGACCTTCTGCAGTGTGTGCTGTAGACATTGAAGCTTGAACATGGCTCCTACTAATTATAGGTGATCTGGGATGAGGAGGTTTATTAGTTTTTTTTTGTGACATGTTTTATAATGGCCCTCCTTCTAGATCCATTTGTTGATGGCCCAGGATTGTAGGATGCTGGGAAATATAAAAGGTATTCAACAAAAGGAAATAGTCCAACCAGAAAGGATTCGAATCAATCCCACGCAAAGCCGATTCCATCCCCTATTTATTTGGTATGAATAAATACTATGAATACGAGGCCTCCACTAGCACAAAGGTTGTTCAGATAAATAAGATACATTCTTAGGACACGTGAGAAAGAGTTGAAGTAACTAATTCCTAGGCTAATTGTTCAAGGAAACTTAAACAGAGTGTATAATAGATTTAAAACATGGTAGTTGTATGATATAATAGGTAAGAAGAAACTAATTACTCAACGTACAAAAATGAAAATCAAGATCAATCTCTTTAACCAACTTTAAATAAATCTAAACAATTAAAATTACAAATGTCTATCCAAGATGTTATAGATGTACAACATGTTCAAGAGGTAATAGTAATCAACAAATTAATATCAAGGATTAGAGACTAATCATTAGCTATGGAATAGAACATGTGAATAAAATAAAAAAATTTATTCAACACACAATCAATGTGTCAATGTTGTAAGGAAAAATCAATATGTGAAACACCACATCAATAGATAAACAACTAATAATCAGTATGCCAGAAAGATGGAAGAAATACTAAAATCCATGAAAGATATTTGATGAATAACCAAAGAACATAGCATAAAATGACAATGTAATTTTATTCACTTGCAAAAAATTACAATGTACAAAATCATAAGTTTTCCTGTTATGCACTTGGTAGCATGTTCTCTTGTATAACACATAGTCTTAATCTCATTAGTTTCACCCACTCTACTTATGAAATAACCTCTCGTTAAATAATATTACAAAAATTTACAAAAAGGAAATCTCCCAAGATGTGGGATTAGAATATAATTTGGTTTCAAGGCTTGCCAAGGGCCGAACACCACTTGGCATCTAGGTTCATCATATCCTCTATGTCCTGATATTTGGCATGTTCCAAGTGTACATCTGTTCTGCATATTTAATATGTAATCTCCCTCTTTTTGAACTTCTTCCATTCTTGGAGGTACACATATATTATCGTTATCGAAATATGCAGTGCCTCAATCCATATCGTTATTTCCTGCATAGTAAGTTGGGTTATCTCTTGGATCTCCTCCTTGGATGTAGCGAAATTTATTTTGATCTATTCCAATTTCATGTTTGGAAGGATTTCCTAATCAATATGATCCAAATATAGCATTTCCATAAAAAATGAGGAAAGATTCAGCAACAAACCACCTTCATTTTCATGTCATTTGTCCATCCTTAATGATGGATTCAACTACATTGCAGATGCTTTCCCAAGTCTCAATCGCGACTTCAGTCCTCTTGGTTTGAATCTTATCCATGAGTGGAAAATCATGTGGCATTTCTATGATGTGTGTATTCTAGTATAGTACATTGTCGAAAGCCTTGGTTGCTTCTCTCCTGCGAGTGTTATGATCTTGCAGGGTATCAAATTGTCACTCAAATGTATTATGTAATTCCTGCATTTCATTGGAACCTCTATACAAAATGACCATGGTCTGATAGAATTAATCATAGAATCTGTATGCTAGATGATTAAACTCTTTTGTTGTTAGTTTGGAGAAAGAGGAAGCAGTTGAAAGTAGCTAAGAGTCCTTGAGCTTTTTCTCAAGGGAAGAAATCCTATCTGCTTGTTGTTGATTTAGAACATCTGATTTCTGGAGATGATGCTTGATATAATCATTCTTTTTATACAACTACTTCCAGTTGTTTTCATGTTCTTTCTTGTCAAGCTGAATCTCCTTTTTGTGATGTGACTCAGCTGCCAAAAAGTCTTTTTTGGTCTTTTGCAGCTCTTGTTCTTTGTCTAGAAGGTCTTTATTCAGTTGCGAAACTGAATCAAAATTGGATCCTACAAAATCCCCCATGGAAGTTGTTGTATATAAAGCCCCTTTATTGATATCAAGGGAATCTTACTTCTAAATAACTTGGTTGAGAGAAAGCACCTATTTGACTATACCTTCCCTTGTCCTCTTGGTTCCATTTTTCACCACCAGTTTATCTTTTCTGGTCCAAAAATATTTTCCCAGGGAGACTACAGCCTCTTCACCAAAGTCTGCCATTTCTTCTGAAGTTGAGATGGCTTGTTGTTGAGGAGTGACCAAGGGGGAAAGATGATATTAGGAAACAAGAATTCCCACACTGATAGGTGAAATGATCATGAAAGAGGTAGGGAAAATAGGTGCAAGGGATGAGGAAGAAGTAAGGATAAGTTTATCAATTTGGGAGGAAGGAATTGTAGTGATGGAAGGAATGTATAATTGGGGAAAATGAGAATGTGGGGATGTTGGGTTAGTGGTAGGTGTTAATGAGGTTGAAGGAATAGGAGAAGTGAGAGGAGAGGTAGAGGAACATACATCAATTAGTACCGAAGGAGTGCTGGTAGTATCCTCAAGAATTGAGGATGAATTTAACTCAGAAAAGGAAAATTGGGAAAATGATGAATCAAAAATATTCTCAAGTACCTAAGTGTTGGGGATAGAATATTTCATGGACGTAAGTATGTTCACATGGAAAGTAGAAGGGACACTTTCTTCCTCCAAATCACTATGTATTTCATGAATTTCAATTTCATCCTGAGGTGGAGGTTCTACCTACTGAATTGGAGGAATATGCATAGGTGCTCGTTCTTGTGGAGCTAGTTGGGCTGGTGGCATTAGTTGTTCTTACCTAGGAACTTCCTAAAGCATTAGCTCTGGATCAAAAGCTGGCGATTGTTGTAGCTGTAAATATTAGGGAATGAGTTGTGTCTTTTGCTTCTTAGGGTGAGATTCAACCTATTCAGTTTGTGTCTGTAACTGTGAGATAATATTTTCAAGTGTTTTCTTGAACTCAGCCCCTTTGTGAAGGGTCTCTATAATATATGAAGGCTGATTTATTACATGGCCTTCCAAAACAACTTTACTCTTGTCTTTTGATGCAATAGCAAGGGAAGTAGAAGAGATTGCTTCTTTCTCTATTTTCTCATTTTCCATGTTCTTACTTTGAAGGTTCTCCTCTATTGTCAATTTCACCTGTTTGTAATGGAGGAAGGAATCCTTGAGGTCCTTTTGGTATTTGAAGACACAAGATTTAACATTTGGGTCAGAAATGTTACTCAATGCCTCCTGAAAGTCAATAGTTTCTCTATAGATTGAGTCATCATGTTCATCTATATGAGCATATTGAAACTTGGCATGCTCCTACACAAAGAGGCTCGTTAGATATGCCTTAGGGTCATGCATCCCCTTGGGTGCTTCCCCCAGTTTCATATTAGCAATTTATACACCCAGGAGAGCTGCATGAGTAGAATTTTGGAGAATGAGAGAACCCAAGTTCAAGGGGAATTTGGTCCAAGCCTTTCTTTTGGACCGTGTAAGTTTGAGAAAAACCCCATCGATCACAGTATGATATGCTACCTCCTGTAACATCATTCGTTCTGGGACTATTCTAGGCAGCAGGTGAACTATATTGCTGCCCCGAATTATAATGTAGGAGAAATACTCTCCTGCATACCAACCACAATGCAAAGCAATCAATGCTCTGGCTCTCTCAGAAGAAGATGAAGCATCTTCCTTGAATATTTTGTGGTACATTGACCCTAGAAACATGTTAGAAATATCAGAAACTTAGTGAACAAAGTTTTTCTCCCACATGCTAGAATAATAGATATGTACTGGTAGTGAATTTTTAATCTAGTTCCGACCCAAGGTGGGAAAAGAAGAAGTTGCACAAAACACATCCAAAAAATAACCTGGCATATAGAATTTTGACTTCCTTGTGGCTGAAGGATTCTGATACTTCTCAATTTATTCTTTTAGGTTTATAGATAAAATATGTGCGCCATTGAAGGAGTCACCTGTGAGTAAAATGTGGTGGGCTACAGGAACCCACTCAAATTTGAACATTGAACAGTTTCGTAATCCATACAAATGGTACAACATGGCTGGAAGCAATGAAAAAGGTTCCCTAAACTAGGAAAAAGGTTAATAATTGGTTGGATTCGGGACGTATTTGGCTGGGTTTTGCATCTAGGATTTTACCACTTCCTCGAGGTTAAATCGGGACATGGCCTCATCGAGGAATTTAGAACTCGAAAGATGTTGAGGAGGTCTGAGTGCATAAGACCTAGAAAAAATGTCAGAATGGAAAAAGGCCACTAGGGTATGAGTATGGTCATCAAAATACCACTCCTTAGGGATTGTGTGGTTTAATGCGCACTTAATTGGGTTCGTGTAGGGAATAAAAGGAGGCCGAGCAGCAATCAATGGAGCTCAAAACTCAAAATTTTTGTGTATGTAGGCTGGCCATGGGGAATTGAGGAAAAATCGTCATTGTCGAAAAATGGAGTAAATACCTGACAAGTCTAAGTGAAGGGTTTTAGAGACACACCCACTGATATCAGTGAATATAGTGGCATTGGGGTCTTTGCTCTTTTTCTCCTGTAGAGCATTCTTTGACCTCGTGTTTCTAGACATTGTGGAAGCAATTTTTGATTGAAATTTAGAAACCATGGTTTGAAAAGTAACATAAAAAATGGTCGTGAACGATAACCACCTAGTGGTAGGAAGCTTGAGGACAGGAGAATTTGTAAGCTCAAATTGAGAAAAACATGCAATAGAAAGCTCCACACGCGGTTAAATTGAAACAGATTAAATAACCCAAATATCAACATAAAAATAGATCTAGTCCATAGATCTAGCATAAATGGATGACTGATATCAAGGTGGGAAACAATAATTCGGGAGTAAAAATAATCATAAAGCTTTGGATTTTATGATTTTTGCCTTCTATAGTCTTCCTTTGCGGAATGGGGAAGGAAAAACTAGAATTATTTACCAAGAAAAATATTGAAATTCCGCTTTCCAAAATCTACCTTTGTGGAATGAAAAAGTCAGAACCGAAATAAAAAAAGGTACGAAACATCAAGTTTCCTCTTTCCTCAATCCGCCTTTGCAGAATACGGGATGCAAAACTACAAGATTAAAGTTTTATTTCGAAAAACAATTTATTCCTTCCGTAATCTACCTCTGCAGATTGCGGTGTGTGGAAAAACAAACTTTTTATTGAGAGAAACATCAAAATCTTGCAATATTCCTTTGCGAGTTATAGGATGTGGAAAAACTATTTCCAGAAAATCTCAAAAAAATGACTTCAGAATGCGGGTTGTAGAAATGTAAAAGTATGTGGAAAAGGAAAAGAGTGCTTCCGCAATCCGCAAAACCCAAAAAAACAATGTTTTATGAGGAAATTTTATTAAGTCCAAAACATGATACTTAGAGTTTAAGATTCCCATAGTAAAATTATTTCTTTGAAAGTCAACTAAATGATAATGGGGCCCCCATTTTAATAGTTTAAAATGGGATATGTTGCTTCCAGAAACAAGGAGGAATATGATCCAGTTACTTGGACCATTACAGATGTATGCTCTCCCTGGTCAGATGAATTCCTAGTGTAATATTTCTAATGATTCAAAGGTGGGATCTAATGGTATAATACAAAACTTCACTAAGAAATAATCAAATATAGACAAGAAATTGAAGACATACGAAGAAAATACTTGAAGAACACTAGTGGAAAATCATACTAGTGGTATAATATTTCATGCATCTTATGTTGTACAATTAGTATACAATATATAGAATATTTTAGAAGATAAATTTGAATTACTTGGATCAATTCAAGTGAATCACAATAAAGTAGGATTAACTAACATATAATCCATCTCCAACAAGAACTAGTGATCAATTATGCCATGAGACACTTAACCAAAACTAGTTAGATCACGAGGGAGACACTAGGGAGAAAAAATAAGGATAGGGAGCTGCATAATATGACTTATGATGGTAAATTAACTTATCATAACTCAATATCATGTAATTAATGAAAGAGAATGAGTTAACTAGGTGGTACTTGAGATGAGGTGCCTTAATTCTAGGGAATTGACTCAACTAATCCTAAGTTCATGCATGGGGATGCATAAACTCGTAAAAGATAGGAATGAGGCACATGAGTGGAGAATAGAGGCCATAATTTCAACAATTGAACACTAGGGGTCAATATAATAGTGTAGGTGGTTAGTATATAAAATATTTGTTGATGGAAACAAATATTGATGTATGGCTATAGTATATATGGATTTAAATATTCCAACACCCCCACTTAAGCCTAACTTTTGGTGGTGAGTAATGAAGGAAATTTATTGAGGTCCCAGGAAACATGAGAGTTTGGTCACCCTTTAAATTATTAATCCATATGAATTGCGGAAACATGGGAAAAGAATGGGAACAAACCCTTGCTCAAAAATGGACATGAAAGGATAAAAAAGTATAATATCCAAAATTGATCAATATTTATGGAGGTATTCTCCTTCTTGGAACAAAACAAAGATTCTCAACTAGCTCAGGAACATAGGTAGTTGCATTATCAACAATGTAGTCATGTATTACAACTCCAAAACACTGATGTAAAAGAATAATTTACTTGTCATTAGACTTGAAAACCATACTGATATCATATCCAAATGAGACTTCTGATGCCTGAGCCAACATCTTTGAACCATAGAAAGTGAAATCAACTCCTAGGAAATCTGAATTGTCTTCAAACATTGAACCAAAAAATGTTGTAGGAGCTCCAAGAGTGATGAAAAAAGGTTCCAAAATATCTTGGGACATGAAATATGATCTAAAATAAAATACAAAATAGGTTCTATTAGGTCCAAAAGTGAGGAACACGAGTTCATAGTGAGTGAATACTTTAGCATCGTCTCCATCTTCAATAGAACTATGAAGCAATGTACTAGTCAACATGTAGGAATTCGTACAAGGAATGAAATTGGAGTTCATGAGTGAATTTGTATCTCTATCACACTTTTATGCATCCTTCAAAACATTCAAAAGGATAGTGGTTTGTGCACCATCTTCAGGAGTAGTATGCATAGGATCTCCAGATACTAGAAATTCACCTTCAAAATCAGCATTTGAAGATAGATTAGACAACAAATGATGAAAGAAAAGTTGTAATCCAATAATGGGGTTTGATTTTATTCTTATGGATTAATTGTATGTGAATATGAGACATTTGAATTCTCATGAACTTCTAGAGGAAGGGGAGAAGGAGTCTCTTCAAGGATACTTTCACTAATTCAAACTTGAGCTAAAATTTATGCCACATGTTCTTATTCATCTTGCACAACTTCACAAGAGAGTGTTGAGGTGGATGTTGGCAATACGGATTATAGTTTTCATTGATGTCAAAGTAGTTCATGAATGACAAAGGATAAGAAAAGGACATGATGACAAAGTGAACTCAGTGAACAAAGGAAAGATAAAAGGTGAACTCAGTATAAGTCAAAGGAAAGACAAAGGTAGTGATGACCTAGAATAATTGATGGAAAATTGGTAAGAGACATTGCCTATGATGACAAAGCAGATGATGTGAAATCATTGTGGAGAAATATGGAAATTAGTGAAAATCAGTAAATTAACTAAGTATGGATAAGTAGTCGAAACTATCTAATAGGGTCTAAAGAGAATGACCGCCCTAAATCATGGGTTAGAATAAATTCCCACAGCACATAGGGGTCTTGTAGACTTGTTTTTTATCTACCTAACCATGTATTTAAATTGTCTTGGAAGTAGTTGAGGAAGAAGTTATGGATCTACCAAAAAAGTGTTTTAGGAAGATTGGATCAGACTAAGAAATTTGTCTAAGTGTCATAACAAAAGGTTGGAAGACTATTTTCAAATGTTCTCTAGAAGATGTGTGTGTGTCAGTAAGATTTGCCAAAATAGTGTTTTAGGAAGATTGGATCAGACTTATAAATTTGTATAAGTGTCATAATAAAAGGTTGGAAGACTATTTTCAAATGTCCTCCAGAAGATGTGTGTGCATCAGCAAGATATAAAGATGACATGATCCTGATTCCTAGTGAACTAGCTATACAGCCATGAAATTATATTCTCATTTGGCTCTTACACAAGCGAAATATCAATCTACCAAAATAAGAGAAAAATGTTAGTTTGCATGTTGAGATTAAAATTGTCTAAGTGTTAAAGAAAAATAAATCATGAAAATCCGCAAATTCATGGTGAGATCTGCATTTGATCTAAAATCGATTGTTAGGAAGCATCTCGCATTAGATCCGATGGTTAAGGATCAGTTCCGCAGAGGATAGGAAGAAAAGGTGAAGTTCCTAAAAAGAGTATAGATTGACAATTGAGATTAGATCTGTAGAAGATATAAAGTCGAGAATATTTCTGCAAGTGTACAAGGATCTATGGCTGCGGAGCATACTGCAATAGATCTATGGTCATAGGAGGTGTTACCACCTAAGTTGTACTTAGTGGTTTTTTATCAAGTGAGCCTAGTGAACCGGACAGGGTTAACTTGTTCGGACTTCAGACCTTTGGAAGTACTTCTGGGAAGTGCTTGTTGTACTATATCACATGTTCATACCCCATGGGGGAATTGTAATAAATGTTCTAGCATGATAGTGTCTATAAAAGACTCGGTCTCTTAGAATTTATTTGTCAATCCGATCAGCCCAGGGTGTTTTTTCCCTTGGTTATTATTGGTTGTTGAATAAACGACTGATAATTTCTGAGTTTTTCACTCCATACCTCCAAAGTTGGGGTGGTCGGCTTGGTATTTAGGCCTATTGAGGTTATTAGAGTATATGTGTCAATGTCTAAACATGCTAGACATCATTATCGAGTCATATGAACATGTCTAAGTCCCCCTAGGTGGTTTTCAATTTTTCAATTTTTTAGTTTTTTCAGTGTTCTTTATTAAAATTTATTTTTTCCAAAACTTAAGCTATTTTTTAATAGTTTAATTGGAAAAATTGATTTTGTAATAAAAGTGGGCCAAATAATCGGTTTCAGTCATGTAGGTGCTCATTTTCAAGCTAAGAGCACCATGTAAACCCATGGACCCACTATTTCCTAGGTTTTGAGTGATTTTCCATCGCTTAGGTCAGAAAGCCCCAAAAATCAATTATTGATTATTTTAATTAATAAATTGATGAATAATGGAGCAAATCCAAAATCATAAATCAGTGGATTCTCAGTCAATTTGATTGAAATCAGTCAGATCTGAAGCAGATTGACTGGATCTGACAAATCCTTGACTGAAGGAGGTGATCAAATCAGATCCAGAGTTGATCTTCAGCTGTCTTCATGGGGAATTACGCCCTCTCTCTCTCCTCCACAAGTGTGGACTCTCTTGGATGCTCTTTGGACTGATGTGTCGATGTATGGGTTGATGTGTCAGCTCAATCAAGACCCTGGTTGACAATTAGGCTCAGTTTATCTTCAGTTCCACATTGATGAACTCTCCATCAGCTGATTTCATCTGATTCCAAGAGGAATTGTGCCCCCCCTGGGCTAGATGGCTTGTATTTTGTATATATCCAGGCACAACCTCCTCTTCCAAGCTATTTAGAACTGGGATTGAGGTGCTGCTGCTATTGTACTATTGTTATTCTTCATTTGAAATAAAGAAAATCTTTGGAGGCAAGACGGCGTTGTGCCATTGCATGTGTGGATGATTATTGCCATTATTTTACTGAGGTAACCTGTATTTGTGTTCAATTTTTGCTAATTGCTTGTAGATCCGTTGTTAAGATTGATAATAAGCTTATCATAATCTTGATAGGAAAGGTGAAATTTCTATATAAACTGTATCTGTGTTCAATTTTTGCTAATTGCTTGTATATCCGTTGTTAAGATTGATAATAAGCTTACTATAATCTTGATTTTGAATCTATGTGGATGTACTAATCAGATCTCACAAGTTTCTTGGCAAGTTCTTTGATTTCAGCTGAGCTACAGGTTCCTACATTGGAGAGGATGCTGATCTAGTTTGCTTCTTCACTCTCTTCAAAACCTTCCAAAGGCATACTCCCTTGACATTCCAGCTGGAAGCTCCACTGTGGATCTCCAAGGAAACCAACATTTCTCTCCTCCTCTTCCTCCCTCAAAATAAACATTTTTATCCTGTTACTTTGTTCATAGCTTTGATTTTTCTTAGATATATCATTTTAAAATTAATTCCAACATAGATCTATCTTATCAAATCCCATAGTCTAGATCTTGCAGTTAAAAAGTTTCATAAGCATTCTAGATCTAGCTTTAGGGAAATAGTCCTTTTTGCATGGAAATTTAAAGAAAACTAGTAGCTTGCATGCATTAGATTTATTTTTGATTTTGTAAAAGATAAATCCAGAAATCAGTGAATATTTCATTGGCTACACAAACAACAATCCAAGATCCCAAGGAAAGCTTGCTTTCCTTGGTTCCTTTTTCACTTGTTTAGCTAGTTTTAACTTCATCTTTTTTTGAGTTAAGGTAGGCTTATCCAAAGGTACTCTTAAAGTGATTTTGGGAATATTTTATTATAACATGTGTTGAGTCCACAATTGGTCCCTTTTTAACTATCTTTAATCACCTTTTCTTCCCGTGTTTTACACTACTCAGCATCCTAATACAACCTGTTTTCCTCACTCTATGCCTTAAATTACCAAGGTAAGGCTGATTATTGTTTTATCCTATTGATGCTTATGATTGTGGCAATTAAGGCTGTTTATCTCTAGAAATTGTGCTAATTTGTTGTTATCTATGAAGATAGCGCGAGATGAGTTGACTACAGGTAAGTGGAGCTGAACAAGTCTTGAACAAGGGGTGTTCGTGATTCAAGAAGTTCCTCAATCCTTCAATCATCGCTTAAGGCACGTGATTCCTATGCAACCCTCCAGACAGAGCCGTACAAAGGGGCCGTAATAGAATGTGCTATGATCGGGGGATCTTTGGTTAGCTGTTCGAATACCATGGTGATCTGGGAAGATCGCCACTTCTTTGCCAGTCTATAGCTTTCTCTCATTTGCTATATTTGCACCATGCCACATCTTGTAACAACCAGTGTTATTCAGGGCGCCTGAAGATCAAAGATCTTCATGGCTGCCCTTTGTAATAGGATCGGCTGTTATAGTTTGTATGTATAAAAGTGAGAGGATGTCTCAACCCAGGGGGTTGGAAAATATATATTCATTCTTGTATTGACAGTGGGGGTAATCTGTATTCATTCTTTCTTTTAATACAAAGAGTTGCTGTTGATTTAAAGGAGCTGTACATTGTTCATCTAGCGTCTCTGTATGAAGGCTGGGCCTGCCTTCTGCAGAGATAGTTGAGTTAAGGTAGGATTTATGAAATTATGATTGTGTGATGTTCCGTTGATTATATTGTTTGTGTGCGCAGCAGTAGGATGTGTGAATTTGCAGTATTATATTTTCCTGAGATTGACAACTGCTATAGGACAACAGTCGACTGAATAGGGAGTTTCCTTCGTGCAATAGTTTTTAAATAGCTGTACACAGCTTTGTTCATCTCATGGTCCAGATTGTCGTTCCACAAATCCCCGTACTTGTTTTACTGTTATAATTGTTATCTCCATTTCTGCAATTCGATTCTTTAAGGTAGTCGAACTTAAATTGCTGCAATTGAATTTCTAGATCACAATTAGTTATGAGTATGAATTTCAAGAGTGGTTAGATTAAGTAGATGAATCATTTATTTCGGGATATGAATAGGATTTTATTTATGTCTGCAAGTGTTATTTGAGTCTGATTTCATTTCCTGTTAATGCATGGTAGAGAGAATTTGAATTTGTAGTAATTAGAAGATTGGTGGGATTACATAGGTTCTGAGGGATGAACATGGTTGTTTAGGGGTGAAGTGTTTGATTGCAGTGATCTGGTGTTTAAGCATAAATTGTGCATCTATCCTTTGAAATAAAAGACTTTCTCGGGTTGACAATAAATCTCGTATGCTCTGTGTGTTGATAAGAATTTATCTGCATTTAGGGCGCTCGACATTTTGGCGCCGTTGCCGGGGAAGGATAAAAATTAAACACTATCAGTAGTTGCATTTGGTAATTATTTCTAGTCAGTTTCTTTTTATTCTCTTTAATGAAATGATTTGGGTTGTATGAATACGAGAAGGGTAAAACGCGATCAAGTCCCAACTCCCAAAACCCCACAGGATACTAACAGTGCAAGTGGCTTGGGTCGAGGTCGAGGAGTACCTTTGGGAAGAAGGACGTTCATTGACGACCTGGTTGACAGAGATGATTCATCCACTGGGGCTCGTATTCAAGAGACTCCTATCAGAAGAAACCCTGCTGATCTTGGGGCGCTAGCGTCGGGATCCACAGTGGAGAATACACGAGCAGCTGCGAATTCCTTAGCCATCCTTGCAGATAAAGACGTAGCTGTTACAACAGGACCTGCTGGTAGAGGTCCGAATTATCACATTAACGGAAGGAGTGTAACTAAGGAAGAGTGGGATCAGTACCACCAGAAGCTCCTGGGTCAGTGGAAAAACGAAGAAAAGAACGAGGAACAAGAGAAGGACGAAGAAAAGAACACAGGAAGAGACGAAGAGGAGAAAACAGAAGAGGAGATGAGTAACAGACACGGGGCCGACGAGGAAGAAGTGATGGGATAAAACTATCATCATGAGAATCGCTCCCTGCTAGAGGGAACATTGGCTACATTGCAATTTCTGATTCAGCAACCAGATGGGGCAGCTCCTATGAAGAATATCTCACCATCGGTGTTACCTCGTTTCCATGGAAAGGCGGCAGAAGATCCAGATGAATTCCTTTTCGAATTCGATATTCTGTCGTAGCTACGATTATATCACCGATGCCCAAAAGCTAAAACTTTTTCCTGCTACCCTGAAGGACAATGCGTTACGCTGGTTCATGAGCCTTGGGGGAGGAACCGTTGCTAATTAGGATTCAATGAAACAAGTGTTCCTGGAGAAATATCAGGAATATTGTAATACCAAGGACAAGAGGGAAGAATTATTTAAAATGGTACAGAAGGAGGATGAAAGTTTGGAAGATTTTGTGGAAAGGCTGCTGTACAATGTGCAGAGAGCTGGGCAGACGAACATGGGGCTGGATGTACTCAAGATAATCTTGCTCTGTGGGATCAAAGATGATTGTTTAGATATGTTAAACCTGCTTGGTAAGGGAGATATCTCCAAAGATCCTTTTGATAAAATTGTGGAACTATGCAAGAGATACTCCAGGGGGTCTTCCAGGAACAATAAGCGGGACAAACGAGATAATTTAGAACGTGACGTCTTCGACAGAACTCAGAAATCATCTAATGGAGGTGCCACCCATGCAGAGATAGGCAATCTCCTTGAAAATTTTAAAACAGAAATGATGAGTTCTATCTCCTCGGAGATCGATGTCCTGAAGGCAAAGAAAAAACAAGCAGTGGAGGATCTCACATTAGGAGTGTTCTGCCCCCGATGTAGAAAGAATCATCCGGTAAGAGAATGACCGCTTGACAAAGTAAACGTATGTCAGCTATGTGAGCTGAACCACGATACGAAAGAATGTCCCTCACTCCCTCAAGTAAAGGTCGTTCTGCAGGCATCAAACCTGGATGTGGAAGCAGCCTACTTTATTGCACAGAAGAAACCATGGCAGCCTCGAAATCAAGGTATGTCTCCAGACTCTTTTCCATTTTTGAATAACATGGGAAATTGGAACAATAATATGCAAAATGTGAATACACAATTCCCTTCAAATTATACTCAGTGGAACTCTTCCCAACCTGCAATGCAAAATTATAACTCATGGAGTCCTTGGACACAGCCACCTCATCAACCTACATCGTGGTCTCCTGGGTGGAGGAATTTCCATCCTGGGAACTAGTTTCCTCAACAGCAACATTCACCATATTCTCCTCAGTTTCCCCAATTTCCTCCATATCCTCAATACCCACCTCAGCAGTCCCAGCTGCAGCTGTAGAATAATTCTGTCCTGAATATACCAATCCGACCTCAGCTGCCTGCCCAACCTAACCCCAACCCGAATAATAAAGAAGTCCATCAATTAGAGACTGTCAACATGCCAGCCTACTCTCTGTCCCCTGTACCTTGCAACGAAATTCATTTACGATCTGGGAAAATTGTAGAACCTGTAATTACAAAGGATGTTTCACCCTCTGTGCACAAAGAAACAGGGAATTCACAGCATCTATTTGACACAGGCCCTATCATTGAAGATGCTGAGCATCCCTTAGAAGGGACGGCTAGAACATCCGATGATAAGGGGATAGCTGAAACATCCAATGATAAATTTGACAATACACAGCCTTCCCAGTTGATAAAGCAACCACCATACCCCGAAAGACTAATGCTACCAAGAACGGGGGGGCAATCTCAGTTTAACCTCCTAGGAGAGTTAAGGAACCTTTATGTCAAAATCCCCCTTCTTCAAGCTCTCCAAGATGTCCCTATTTACGCTAGAACAATGCGGGACCTGTTTGCTAAGAGAGCAGGAAGGAAACCCAGGGATCCTCCCATGGTTCACGTCATAGGAAACTTATCTGCCTTGATGACAGGAAAAGCCCCTATGACTAAATATGATGACCTTGGCAATCCTACCATTACTGTACAAATAGGAAAGACACAGATACCCAATGTACTAGTGGACCTAGGAGCAGCAATCAATGTTATCACAATAGAGACTGTAAAGAAGCTTGGGCTCACTAATCTTAGACCAACCCCTACTATTTTGGAATTAGCAGACAGATCCACCATCAGACCCGAAGGGATCCTGGACGACCTTGTCATCTCAGTAGATTCATGGGAGTACCCGGCTGAACTTTTGGTATTACAACCTAAATCTTAGCTGGGGGGACACCCATTGATCTTGGGGAGACCTTGGTTGGCCACAGCTGATGCTTGCATCAGCTGTCGATCGGGGTCCATGACTATATCTGATGGTATGGATACTAAAAATATCACCCTTTATCCTCTAGCTCGGCCAAGTCTAGAGGCTGAAACATCCCTTTGGATAGAGCAGGAGGAGGAGGAGGATGTTCAGCCACTATTAACTATAGGGAAGGCCTTAAGTTTTAAAAATGAAACAGAAGATGACACTATTAGCAATTTTATTAGTGAACCCGCTTCGGTGAATAGAGAGGTCTATCAAATTCTGAACACCACTTTGGGCAAGGAAGAACAATAAAATCTTACGGAAGAAGCCTTGGTTGGTGACACAAACATAATCCCGGTTGTGAAAAATTCAGAGAGTATCCCTATTGAGGGAGAGCCTGGAAGAACTTTGAATATCAATCCTAGTCTCTCCTTAGAGGAACAAAAATTCCTGATCAGCCTCTTGAAAGAACACAAGGGGGTGTTTTCCTGGGAGTATACAGAGATGAGGGGTATTCCCTCTAGTCTGTGCACCCATCACATTTACATCAAAAGTGACTCCCAGCCTGTGTGCCAACCCCAACGACGCATGAACCCCAAGCTGAGGGATATAGTGAAGGAGGAAATCCAGAAACTTTTGGAGGCAGGATTTATATATCCGATCTTAGATAGCGAGTGGGTTTCTCCACTCGTAATTGTACCTAAGAAAAATGGGAAATGGAGGGTCTGTGTTGATTACAGGTAATTGAACAAAGCAACGCAAAATGATCATTTCCCTTTGCCCTTCATTGACCAAGTACTTGATACACTGTCAGGAAAGAAGTTCTTCTCCTTCCTAGATGGCTTTAGTGGGTACAATCAAATCCAGATTGCTCCTGAGGATCAGGATAAAACCACCTTCACTTGTCCCTGGGGAACGTTTGCCTACAGAGTGCTTCCCTTTGGATTATGTAACGCACCAGCAACATTCCAAAGAGCTGTGATTGGCATATTCTTTGAATTAGTCAATGATAGTATGGAAATCTTCATGGATGATTTTACTCCCTATGGCAAGGACTTTGACGAAGCACTGGAGAATTTAAAGAAGGTTTTGATTCGCTATGAACAGACTCAACTCTCATTAAGCACTGAAAAGTGCCATATGATGATGAGTGAGGGAGTGTTATTAGGGCATTTTATCTCTGCCAATGGCATTCAGGTAGACCCTTCAAAAATTAAAGTGATCAAGAATATACCTACCCCTTCAACTCAGAAAGAGGTGAGAAGCTTTCTGGGACATGCTGGGTATTATCGAAGGTTTATAGAAAATTTCTCCAAACTGGCCTCTCCCTTGTTTTCTCTATTGACGAAAGATGCACAGTTTGTGTGGAATACAGCATGCCAGACAGCACTTGAGGTGCTTAAAGAGAAGCTATCCACAGCTCCCATCCTAAGGGGACCTAATTGGACCCTGCCTTTCCATATTTCTTCGGACGCCTCTGACACTGCCATTGGAGCAGTATTAGGACAACAGGATGGCCAAGTGCCTTATGCCATCTACTATGTTAGTAAAAACTTAGCCCCTGCTGAACTTAATTATACTGTTACTGAAAACGAATTCCTAGATATTGTTTACTTTATCAATAAATTTCGACATTATATCACCGGGTATCCTACATTTGTGCACACTGACCACTCTGCCATTAAATATTTAATGAATAAACCTGTTACCCATGCCAGAGTAACCAGATGGCTTTTGTTGTTGCAAGAATTTGATATCACCATTATAGACAAACCGGGGAAAGAAAATGTTGTTGCTGACTTTTTATCTCGATTTACTAACAGTGATGACAGTTTTCCTGTTGAGGATTCTTTCCCAGATGAACATCTATTCGCACTTTCAGCTCATTCTCCATGTTACGCAGATGTCGCCAACTACTTGGTTGCAGGAAAGCTCCCGCCATATATGTCAAAATGAGAAAAAAGAAAAATTATCCAGCGGAGTGCCAGGTTTTGTTGGCTAAATGGTCATCTCTTTTACACAGGGCCTGATCTTGAGATCAGGAGATGTGTAAGAGAAGATGAGATATTTCCTATATTAAAATCCTGTCATGAGGAGCCTTGTGGAGGGAACTTTGCAGATAAAAGAAAAGGGCATAAAGCATTACAGATGGGCTACTACTGGCCGACCCTGTTTAGGGATGCTAAAAGGTATGTCCAGTCCTGTGACAGTTGCCAGAGGATTGGCCAACCAAATAAAACAGATCAGATGCCCCTACAACCTCAACTCGTAGCTGAACCATTTGATAGATGGGCACTGGATTTCGTTGGCCCTATCAGTCCTCCATCCAGACAGAAGGTCTACATTTTGGTTTGTACTAATTACATGACCAAGTGGGTGGAGGCTGTAGCTTTGGCCAAGGCTAATGACCAGGAAGTGATTGATTTTCTATACAGTGATATCTTTACCCGCTTCGGGGTACCAAGAGAAGTAGTTACTGATGGGGGGCCGCAATTCATGTCACGCCAATTTGAATCCCTACTCCGGAAATATCATGTGCAGCACAGGGTGTCGTCACCTTACCACCCCCAAGCCAATGGTCAGGTGGAAAGTACCAATAAGGTCATTAAGAACATCCTTACTTAAACAGTTAACAGCCATCGAAAGGATTGGGCTGACAGGCTTCCGGAAGCATTGTGGGCATATCGCACGACTTGGTGCGACACCACAGGTTTCTCCCCATACGATTTAGTGTATGGAAAGAGTGCCATCTTTCCAATCGAGTTTGAGATTAAAACCCTGAGGACAACCACCGAATTGAATCTGGATGTAACAGAAGCTCAGAAGCACAGATTGGATCAATTAAATGAACTGGACGAGAAGCAGTTAGCTGCAGTGGATCATACTCTGTTGCTTCAGCAACAAAGATCCAGTTGGCATGACCGATTTATTAAAAAGAAAGTTTTTAGCGAAGGAGACTAGGCGTTACTCTATGACTCCAGATTCAAAAAGGATTTTAAAGGTAAATTGCGTACAAGATGGCTTGGTCCATATTTGGTTGACAAGGTCTTTGACAATGGCACTGTCCGTCTGGTGACCATTGATGACAATCGTCTACCATTACTTGCTAATGGTCATAGACTGAGACTGTATCGTAAACCTATTTCGAAAGATGCATTCATTTCACAAATCGCCGCCGATCCAGAGTATCAACTGACACCAGGGCAGGAGTTTCTCTCTGCCTCGGCCAACCCTTGAACTATAAATCACACTTTGATCGCTGTACATAAATAATTTTTTTTCCTACTGTAGCGTATAATTTCTTATTTTATTTTCCTTTTGCATTTGATTGTTTCGTTTGTTATTTCTCAATAACAGTTTTGTAGGGAAGTACTAGGCGAATGACCAGATCGGGCCTGTTGAACCGGCGTCGCCCTCTTCTGCTTCCCTGCGTCGCACCTTTCTTTCTCGGCGGCCGAAACAAAATTTCACGGCGGATGAACATAATTTCCCGGCAGCTGAACATACTTTCCCGGCGACCGAAATAAACTTTCCCGGCGGTTGAACATACTTTCCCTACAGCCGAAATAAAATTTCCCGGAGGCTAAACAAAATTTCCCAGTGGCCGAAATAAAATTTCCCGGCGGCTGAACAAAATTTTTCGGCGGCTAAACAAAATTTCCCGGCGGCTGAACAAAATTTTTCGGCGGCTAAACAAAATTTCCCGGCGGCTGAACATAATTTCCCGGCAGCTGAACATACTTTCTCGGCGGCCGAAATAAACTTTCCCTGTGGCCGAAATAAAATTTCCCGGCGGCTGAACATACTTTCCCGGCGGCCGAAATAAACTTTCCTGGCGGCCGAAATAAAATTTCTCGGCGGCTGAAATAAAATTTCCCGGCGGCTGAACAAAATTTCCTGGCGGATGAACATACTTTCCCGGCGGTCGAAATAAAATTTCCCTGCGGCTGAACATACTTTCCCGGTGGCCGAAACAAAATTTCCCGGCGGCTGAACATACTTTCCCGGCGGCCGAAATAAAATTTCCCGGCGGCTGAACAATTTTCCCGACGACCAGAAAACCTTTTTTTTTCCGGCAGCCGTGAACTACATTTGCCAGCGGCTGAACATAATTTACTGGTGGCTGTGATCTATTTTCCGAGGGCCGTCAAAACTTTCTTTCCGCGGCCGTGATTGTTCCTGTTTCCGCCAATCTTTTTCCTACACCGTGAACTATCTTGGGCGGCTGCCACATCTTTTTAGCTGGCCGCACTCTCACTCTTGGCAACTGCAACTCCGTTCCATTTGGCGGACATTTTCAGCACTAGAGACTGTTTTTTTTTGTAATTTGCAGCGGTAATTCCTGTGTTAACGAAAGAAATTGCTTCCACTACTAAAGATGGCCCTGATTTATTCCACGCGTGCCGGCCAACTTAGCATTATTCCGACCCCGGTGATGCGATGGTTTTTGTTTCCTTAGCGGCAGGCATTATGGCCTTATCCGTGTCATTATGATTCAGTTAATGCCTGCGCACGAGCTCGACTTTGCAGCGTCAGCAATTACACACTTCATCATTCTCCGCAGGCTATCCGATGCACAGTCACACGAGGTATGGCTTTGATTTTCACGTGATTAAGCGTTGATTTGATTTAATAATATCAGTCTTACCTTTACACGTATTATCATTATGGCTTAATTAATCCTCTCCCTCGTGCAACGTAAAAATTCATAACCGCCACCTTTCCCAATTTGGCATAAAATTTTTGAACCCCCCTCTGTACTGAACTTTCCAAATTTACCATCCTTTTCTCAACATCTTTCCTCAGCGACCTGTGCATCCTCTGCTTTGCAATCTCCATTTTCGGACTCTGTAATTCTGCAGCCACAACCATGGGGCTTCCAGCTCGCCACGAACCTTTGAATACACAGGAACTCAGGACTAATCCTGAGTTTTTCGCCATTTTTCAAGCTGCTGGCTGGACTGAATATTTTGAGCGACTGGATGAATTTAACCGAGAAGCAGCTTTGCAATTTTCTTTGAACCTCCGCGACACTCACTCCGAAGTATGGGGGCTGCGGGTAGAGGTCTCTGAGACCGTTATATCTGAGGTTACTGCTATCCCCTGGGAAGGAAAGGAATGGTTTGGTCGACGATTTTCCAGGATGATTGCACGGGAAGAACTTTTCCGAGAAGGGGAGCAAGTTCAATCGTCAAGAAGAGGGATTGCACTGCCTTCGTTGCCGCGACCGTGGGATCGGGTTGCTGTCTTTGTTAAGAAGTACATCACCTGTGAAGGTAGGTACCAAACTGTTTATAATTCTGATCTACCATTTCTTTCTCATCTCCGCCATGGCATTTTATTGAATATCCCATACTATTTACTTCATGCCCTACATCATATGGTGACGTATGTCCAAGGTTCTAAACATCAACATGTCTCCCTCACCCACCATGGTCTTATAAAATTAATCATTAAAAGATCCCTTGCCCAGCACAATGTGACCTGGGACCAATTTATCACTGCACACACAGCTCCCCCTCAGGAACCTGCTCATTCGCTAGATGCCCCAGTAGAACAGGCATATCTTCAACCACGCCAGGAGGACCGGAGTCCCTCCCATATAGTTGGGGGGGGGGGATATTGCACCAGAAGAAGAGCAACAGGGGACACAAGAAGAACCCCAAGGGGAGGGTGTTGATAAAAACCATGGGAAAAGCACAGACAAAAGGGTAGCTCTGCCATCAGAAGGTGAAATTGTTGCAGCATTGGATGCTGCGACAATTGAACCTAAGGATGGCAGAACCAAAGCAATAGAGGAACATATTGAACCAGTCACTATTGAATCCTCACCTGAGTGGGGGGGAGGAACCCTAATTGAGGAGGAACGACCTGAGGAGAAAGGAAACATTCCTTTGATTTCAGCAGTGAATCCTGACATACCAGCTCCTACAAAGAAAACACCACAAAAGAAAAGAAAGAGACCAATTAATGAACTCAGCATAACCCCACCAATAAGAAGAGAAAGAAATAAATCAAATGCAGCAGCAGAGGCAGCCAGAAAGAAGTGGGCAACCCTGGAGGCACAGGTTGAGTTC
The DNA here is from genome assembly GCA_001517045.1 of Pseudotsuga menziesii. NCBI lineage: Eukaryota > Viridiplantae > Streptophyta > Pinopsida > Pinales > Pinaceae > Pseudotsuga > Pseudotsuga menziesii. Next base: position 84,128 of record LPNX011037204.1, on the reverse strand, counting down.
CCAATCCTTGTACCAAGGCCAATGGATGCTCCGCAAAGGCCAGTTGAGGAAGAACCCAGCATTGAAGGACTTTTGGAAGAAAACACCTTGTTAAAGGAGGAAGTCCAAGTGCTTCGAAAGGAAGTGGAGACATGGAAAGAGACCTGCAGGAAACAAGGGGAGAAGAAAATGTATACACTGGTGGAAGCTGCAGAACAGTTAGAGGAATCCAACTCTGCCGAGCCTGGTAAGGAGGACGAGCACGTGATCTGCCCCACCTGTGGGGAAATTTTCAAAAAGAGAGGCCACGAGATCATATTCAGCACAGTACAACAGCCCATGTCCACAATGGAAGAACCTGCAGAAAAAGAAGATGCTGTCACACAAGAACCAACATCTTTGATCATCCTTGCTGAAGCTGCTATCAATCCTACGACAAAGGAAGAAAGGAATGAAATCAGGAATGATAATGGAAGTAAGGATTGCACTGTGAACTCAGAAGGCTCTCACGATATAGAGATGATAGAAGCTGAGCCACAGGGGCATAACGGTGATAAACCTAGACAGGGATCTGTAACACAGGAACTGGTAAACCAGGAGTTACTTGTCCAGGCGGCCGAAGAAGGGAGAGAAGAATCTGGGATGGAGGACACTCTAGAACCTAATGAAGAGCTTTGCACCATGACTCCAGCATGTTCCCAGGACGCAGAGCTAATCCAGGAGGAAAAGGTAATCCAGGATGTTGTTACACAAGAACCAACATCCCCGGGAATTGCAGCAGAAAGTCCAGAATTTCAATTAAGAGATGACCTGGGGGTGGATATCGTACCCGATATACAGTGGAGTGAGGATGAAAAGACAATAGCCTCAGGTGACACTGAGCTCCTTGAGGAGGAAGGGTACGATGGGGAAGATATCCAGTCTCAGAGGCAGGAGAACAAGGAAGACACTGTCACACAAGAACCGGTGTCTCTAAAAGCAGGGGAGGTGGATGCTGAGGAGAGTTTGAAAGATGTTGCTGCCACACAAGAACCAGCAACACAAGAATTGAATCCAGGAATGCAGAAGGAAGACACTGCCACACAAGAACCAGTGTCCTTAAAAGCAATGGAGGTGGATGCTGAGGAGAGTTTGAAAGATGTTGCTGCCACACAAGAACCAGCAACACAAGAATTGAATCCAGGAATGCAGAAGGAAGACACTGTTACATAAGAACCAGTGTCCTTAAAAGTAATGGAGGTGGATGCTGAGGAGAATCTAAAAGATGTTGCTGTTACACAAGAACCAGCAACACAGGAACTAATCTCAGGAACGCAAAAAGATAACCCAGGGGATGTTGCTGCCACACAAGAACCAGCAACACATGAATCAGATTCAGAAATGCAGGCTGATCAGGGAGAAGACACTATTACACAAGAACCAGTGTCTCAACAAACCTTGGATATAGCTGTGGAAGATAACCCAGGGGATGTTGCTGTCACACAAGAACCAACAACACA